>OY855914.1:13990198-14222698 GCA_963693305.1 Meandrina meandrites
TCCAGGCCGAACCTGAAATTTTTTTTTTAAATTGGGCTCTCTTGGACAAAATCGCTGCAAATGCGCTTCCCGAGCTGAGAACATGCCAAAATGAATTTTCCAGGACGAACCTGAAATTTTTTTGAAATTCGGCTCTCTTGGACAAAATCGCTGCAAATGCGCTTCCCGAGCTGAGAACATGCCAAAATGAATTTTCCAGGCCGAACCTGAAATTTTTTTGAAATTGGGCTCTCTTGGACAAAATCGCTGCAAATGCGCTTCCCGAGCTGAGAACATGCCAAAATGAATTTTCCAGGCCGAACCTGAAATTTTTTTTTTAAATTGGGCTCTCTTGGACAAAATCGCTGCAAATGCGCTTCCCGAGCTGAGAACATGCCAAAATGAATTTTCCAGGACGAACCTGAAATTTTTTTGAAATTCGGCTCTCTTGGACAAAATCGCTGCAAATGCGCTTCCCGAGCTGAGAACATGCCAAAATGAATTTTCCAGGCCGAACCTGAAATTTTTTTGAAATTGGGCTCTCTTGGACAAAATCGCTGCAAATGCGCTTCCCGAGCTGAGAACATGCCAAAATGAATTTTCCAGGCCGAACCTGAAATTTTTTTTTTAAATTGGGCTCTCTTGGACAAAATCGCTGCAAATGCGCTTCCCGAGCTGAGAACATGCCAAAATGAATTTTCCAGGCCGAACCTGAAATTTTTTTGAAATTGGGCTCTCTTGGACAAAATCGCTGCAAATGCGCTTCCCGAGCTGAGAACATGCCAAAATGAATTTTCCAGGACGAACCTGAAATTTTTTTGAAATTCGGCTCTCTTGGACAAAATCGCTGCAAATGCGCTTCCCGAGCTGAGAACATGCCAAAATGAATTTTCCAGGCCGAACCTGAAATTTTTTTGAAATTGGGCTCTCTTGGACAAAATCGCTGCAAATGCGCTTCCCGAGCTGAGAACATGCCAAAATGAATTTTCCAGGCCGAACCTGAAATTTTTTTGAAATTGGGCTCTCTTGGACAAAATCGCTGCAAATGCGCTTCCCGAGCTGAGAACATGCCAAAATGAATTTTCCAGGCCGAACCTGAAATTTTTTTGAAATTGGGCTCTCTTGGACAAAATCGCTGCAAATGCGCTTCCCGAGCTGAGAACATGCCAAAATGAATTTTCCAGGCCGAACCTGAAATTTTTTTGAAATTGGGCTCTCTTGGACAAAATCGCTGCAAATGCGCTTCCCGAGCTGAGAACATGCCAAAATGAATTTTCCAGGCCGAACCTGAAATTTTTTTTTTAAATTGGGCTCTCTTGGACAAAATCGCTGCAAATGCGCTTCCCGAGCTGAGAACATGCCAAAATGAATTTTCCAGGACGAACCTGAAATTTTTTTGAAATTCGGCTCTCTTGGACAAAATCGCTGCAAATGCGCTTCCCGAGCTGAGAACATGCCAAAATGAATTTTCCAGGCCGAACCTGAAATTTTTTTGAAATTGGGCTCTCTTGGACAAAATCGCTGCAAATGCGCTTCCCGAGCTGAGAACATGCCAAAATGAATTTTCCAGGCCGAACCTGAAATTTTTTTTTTAAATTGGGCTCTCTTGGACAAAATCGCTGCAAATGCGCTTCCCGAGCTGAGAACATGCCAAAATGAATTTTCCAGGCCGAACCTGAAATTTTTTTGAAATTGGGCTCTCTTGGACAAAATCGCTGCAAATGCGCTTCCCGAGCTGAGAACATGCCAAAATGAATTTTCCAGGACGAACCTGAAATTTTTTTGAAATTCGGCTCTCTTGGACAAAATCGCTGCAAATGCGCTTCCCGAGCTGAGAACATGCCAAAATGAATTTTCCAGGCCGAACCTGAAATTTTTTTGAAATTGGGCTCTCTTGGACAAAATCGCTGCAAATGCGCTTCCCGAGCTGAGAACATGCCAAAATGAATTTTCCAGGCCGAACCTGAAATTTTTTTGAAATTGGGCTCTCTTGGACAAAATCGCTGCAAATGCGCTTCCCGAGCTGAGAACATGCCAAAATGAATTTTCCAGGCCGAACCTGAAATTTTTTTGAAATTGGGCTCTCTTGGACAAAATCGCTGCAAATGCGCTTCCCGAGCTGAGAACATGCCAAAATGAATTTTCCAGGCCGAACCTGAAATTTTTTTGAAATTGGGCTCTCTTGGACAAAATCGCTGCAAATGCGCTTCCCGAGCTGAGAACATGCCAAAATGAATTTTCCAGGCCGAACCTGAAATTTTTTTTTTAAATTGGGCTCTCTTGGACAAAATCGCTGCAAATGCGCTTCCCGAGCTGAGAACATGCCAAAATGAATTTTCCAGGCCGAACCTGAAATTTTTTTGAAATTGGGCTCTGTTGGACAAAATCGCTGCAAATGCGCTTCCCGAGCTGAGAACATGCCAAAATGAATTTTCCAGGCCGAACCTGAAATTTTTTTGAAATTCGGCTCTCTTGGACAAAATCGCTGCAAATGCGCTTCCCGAGCTGAGAACATGCCAAAATGAATTTTCCAGGCCGAACCTGAAATTTTTTTTTAAATTCGGCTCTCTTGGACAAAATCGCTGCAAATGCGCTTCCCGAGCTGAGAACATGCCAAAATGAATTTTCCAGGCCGAACCTGAAATTTTTTTGAAATTCGGCCCTCTTGGAGAAAATCGCTGCAAATGCGCTTCCCGAGCTGAGAACATGCCAAAATGAATTTTCCAGGCCGAACCTGAAATTTTTTTGAAATTGGGCTCTCTTGGACAAAATCGCTGCAAATGCGCTTCCCGAGCTGAGAACATGCCAAAATGAATTTTCCAGGCCGAACCTGAAATTTTTTTGAAATTCGGCCCTCTTGGAGAAAATCGCTGCAAATGCGCTTCCCGAGCTGAGAACATGCCAAAATGAATTTTCCAGGCCGAACCTGAAATTTTTTTGAAATTCGGCCCTCTTGGACAAAATCGCTGCAAATGCGCTTCCCGAGCTGAGAACATGCCAAAATGAATTTTCCAGGCCGAACCTGAAATTTTTTTGAAATTCGGCTCTCTTGGACAAAATCGCTGCAAATGCGCTTCCCGAGCTGAGAACATGCCAAAATGAATTTTCCAGGACGAACCTGAAATTTTTTTGAAATTCGGCTCTCTTGGACAAAATCGCTGCAAATGCGCTTCCCGAGCTGAGAACATGCCAAAATGAATTTTCCAGGCCGAACCTGAAATTTTTTTGAAATTCGGCCCTCTTGGAGAAAATCGCTGCAAATGCGCTTCCCGAGCTGAGAACATGCCAAAATGAATTTTCCAGGCCGAACCTGAAATTTTTTTGAAATTCGGCCCTCTTGGACAAAATCGCTGCAAATGCGCTTCCCGAGCTGAGAACATGCCAAAATGAATATTCCAGGCCGAACCTGAAATTTTTTTGAAATTCGGCCCTCTTGGACAAAATCGCTGCAAATGCGCTTCCCGAGCTGAGAACATGCCAAAATGAATTTTCCAGGCCGAACCTGAAATTTTTTTTTAAATTCGGCTCTCTTGGAAAAAATCGCTGCAAATGCGCTTCCCGAGCTGAGAACATGCCAAAATGAATTTTCCAGGCCGAACCTGAAATTTTTTTGAAATTCGGCCCTCTTGGACAAAATCGCTGCAAATGCGCTTCCCGAGCTGAGAACATGCCAAAATGAATTTTCCAGGCCGAACCTGAAATTTTTTTTTAAATTCGGCTCTCTTGGAAAAAATCGCTGCAAATGCGCTTCCCGAGCTGAGAACATGCCAAAATGAATTTTCCAGGCCGAACCTGAAATTTTTTTGAAATTCGGCCCTCTTGGAGAAAATCGCTGCAAATGCGCTTCCCGAGCTGAGAACATGCCAAAATGAATTTTCCAGGCCGAACCTGAAATTTTTTTGAAATTGGGCTCTCTTGGACAAAATCGCTGCAAATGCGCTTCCCGAGCTGAGAACATGCCAAAATGAATTTTCCAGGCCGAACCTGAAATTTTTTTGAAATTCGGCCCTCTTGGAGAAAATCGCTGCAAATGCGCTTCCCGAGCTGAGAACATGCCAAAATGAATTTTCCAGGCCGAACCTGAAATTTTTTTGAAATTCGGCCCTCTTGGAGAAAATCGCTGCAAATGCGCTTCCCGAGCTGAGAACATGCCAAAATGAATTTTCCAGGCCGAACCTGAAATTTTTTTGAAATTCGGCCCTCTTGGAGAAAATCGCTGCAAATGCGCTTCCCGAGCTGAGAACATGCCAAAATGAATTTTCCAGGCCGAACCTGAAATTTTTTTGAAATTCGGCCCTCTTGGACAAAATCGCTGCAAATGCGCTTCCCGAGCTGAGAACATGCCAAAATGAATTTTCCAGGCCGAACCTGAAATTTTTTTTTAAATTCGGCTCTCTTGGAAAAAATCGCTGCAAATGCGCTTCCCGAGCTGAGAACATGCCAAAATGAATTTTCCAGGCCGAACCTCAAATTTTTTTGAAATTCGGCCCTCTTGGACAAAATCGCTGCAAATGCGCTTCCCGAGCTGAGAACATGCCAAAATGAATTTTCCAGGCCGAACCTGAAATTTTTTTTTAAATTCGGCTCTCTTGGAAAAAATCGCTGCAAATGCGCTTCCCGAGCTGAGAACATGCCAAAATGAATTTTCCAGGCCGAACCTGAAATTTTTTTGAAATTCGGCCCTCTTGGAGAAAATCGCTGGAAATGCGCTTCCTGAGCTGAGAACATGCAAAATGAATTTTCCAGGCCGAACCTGAAATTTTTTTGAAATTGGGCTCTCTTGGACAAAATCGCTGCAAATGCGCTTCCCGAGCTGAGAACATGCCAAAATGAATTTTCCAGGCCGAACCTGAAATTTTTTTGAAATTCGGCTCTCTTGGACAAAATCGCTGCAAATGCGCTTCCCGAGCTGAGAACATGCCAAAATGAATTTTCCAGGCCGAACCATAAATTTTTTTGAAATTGGGCTCTCTTGGACAAAATCGCTGCAAATGCGCTTCCCGAGCTGAGAACATGCCAAAATGAATTTTCCAGGCCGAATCTGAAGTTTTTTTGAAATTCGGCTCTCTTGGAGAAAATCGCTGCAAATACTCTTCCCGAGCTGAAAACATGCCAAAATGAATTTTCCAGGCCGAATCTGAAATTTTTTAGAAATTCGGCTCTCTGGGAGAAAATCGGTGCAAATGCGCTTCCCGAGCTGAGATCATGCCAAAATGAATTTTCCAGGCCGAATCTGAAATTTTTTTGAAATTCGGCTCTCAGGGAGAAAATCGGTGCAAATGCGCTTCCCGAGCTGAGATCATGCCAAAATGAATTTTCCAGGCCGAACCTGAATTTTTTTTGAAATTCGGCTCTCAGGGAGAAAATCGCTGCAAATGCGCTTCCCGAGCTGAGATCATGCCAAAATGAATTTTCCAGGCCGAATCTGAATTTTTTTTGAAATTCGGCTCTCAGGTAGAAAATCGGTGCAAATGCGCTTCCCGAGCTGAGAACATGCCAAAATCAATTTTTCCGGCCGAATCTGAAATTTTTTTGAAATTCGGCTCTCAGGGAGAAAATCGGTGCAAATGCGCTTCCCGAGCTGAGATCATGCCAAAATGAATATTTCCGGCCGAATCTGAAAATCTGAGACCTTGCATTCAGAGATTGGTTGCCGGAGTTTTCAAACTGGGTTTTGTTGATAACTCCGCAATGTACTTTGTAGGGACAGTTGTCATTAGTGCACATGCACGACCCTCTACAGTCTGCGTAGCGAACTTGCGCGTGCCCTTTCCATTTCTTGGGGCAGTTTTTTCCACCTTCTCCCGTCCTTGAGGGCATTATGCAGCTCCTTCTTTTCTACGTTAGCAAGTTCGAATGCTGACATCCCGTCTATTGCCGAAGGTAACTCCTCGACTTTCTGTATTTCTACATCGTCCCACAATTGTGGCCCAAACTTTCGCTGCTTGACGTGGCCTTCTGGTTCATCAGTGTCTGAAGATCTTTCTTCAGATCCACTACCGGAATCATTGCTAGTTGCAACTACCTCTTTTTCTTTCTTTTTTGTTTTTTTGGGTCTGTAAAAACGAAGATCGAGAGGAATAACTAAAACTATAAATGACAATTCATAATACACGCACTCTTGCAAAATTCGGTATTAATGCATTATTACTATTATCATTATTATTATTATTCTCATTCGCGTAAAAGCCTTATAGATAACTACGTGCTTTCGTTGCCAACTCCCTATTGGTCGTAGATGTCCCCAGAGAGATCCACATGGCCTTTTATTCACCCCGCGTGGCTTAATTCGCCGTCTTTTCGCAAATCCACTCGTCGGAACGGTTCCGTCAAGTTTTTTTGCCAGCGTCACTGAAGCTGCTTATCTTTTGGAAGCATGGCTCTCCCAGTTCCACCCGATGGTGAAGCTTTGGCAGCTCTTGCCCCAGCTCCGGCTGTAGTTCCTGAACCTGCGCCAGCGCCGCCAGTTGAGGTAACTATATCTTTCACCTATTTCCCCTTTCTTTTTCAAGTGTTTTCTTTCGCAAGTTGCGTCTCTCTTTAGTATATTTGGGAAATTGGATTACGTAGAGAATTTAGATTACGTTGGCGCTTTTAGCGTCTGTGCAACGTACATATGATAGAAATGAGATTACGTTGGCCCTTTTAGCGTCTGTGCAACGTACCTATGTAACGTATATTTGAGAGAAATTTTTTATATCTTTTGCATTCTTCGCGTCTGTGCCACGTATATTTGGCAGAAGTTTAGATTTTTAGCGTCTGTGTTTTGTTTAGCTTTTGGGTAATTTGCCGCTTTCAATGCATCGTTATGTTGGGAGAAATTGTGTGATTTTTTCGCGTCCGTGCAATTATTTAGCACCTAGGCCTATGTAACGTATATGTGAGAGAAATTCAGATGTGTTTCCACTACCCCGCCTGTTTTATTTTTATTTTATTGGTTCGATACGTTTTTCAGTGCCTTTATACGCTTTTACCGGGAGGTTATTGAACCCGTGGTCATTTTCAGCGTCTTTGTATACGTAGCGTACACTTTTTAGGAATCAATGTCTTCAACTTTTATTTTCAAGTTCAACAAAATCTCGCATCTTCAGTGCTGATATGTGTTATGCATATTTACGGGAATTTTTTCTTTTATCCTTCCGCCGTATCGTTTTTTACACGTTTTGTATTCCCACGTGTTAGTCCTTTTTACTTGCTTTGCGACTTCGTTACAAAATATGTCATTATTTCCTTTTTCATCCCGGCGCGTTTGATGTCCACGCCACTATGGCCGCTTTGGAACATTTTGTGGATACTGCCAGAGAGAATGCTGATGCCGAAGTCGTGCGTTATAACGCTATCCTCAGACAAACTATAAACTGAACTTACTGAAAACCCCGTGCTACAGCGTGTCCTACTTAAACTCCTGGATTCCAAGGAGGAGATTGCAATCGCCAAAGAGATTGATAAAGCTACGAAGAGTTCCACTCCCACCCCCCTATTGCGTGGTGTATCAACTGGCAGTCAACGCGGTTTTTCAAGCGTCCAGCCACAGGCAGACAAGGCTCTATGTTTGAGACCGTGTGACGTAAGCGTCACGGTACGCGCTATTTGATCTCATACATTCACTGTAATTTGTAACGACTGACCTCGGCTTGATCCAACTGATCGCGAGAAATGCTCCATAAAATACTCGATTTTACATCTTTTAATCCCAAATTGTGATCTACTGTAAGCCAGATAAATAAAGTTCACTTATCTTTTTTCTTTTGCGAGGTATTTTGCGATTTTATGGGTTTTTTTGGTCGTTAATTCCTCGCTAGCTGTCACCGACCCCAAACAAAAGTAAGAGGAATTAACGACCAAAAAACCCCATAAAATCGCAAAATACCTCGCAAAAGAAAAAAGATAAGTGAACTTTATTTATCTGGCTTACAGTAGATCACAATTTGGGATTAAAAGATGTAAAATCGAGTATTTTATGGAGCATTTCTCGCGATCAGTTGGATCAAGCCGAGGTCAGTCGTTACAAATTACAGTGAATGTATGAGATCAAATAGCGCGTACCGTGCACGGTCTCAAACATAGAGCCTTGTCTGCCTGTGGTCCAGCCCTATAGCTATTATAATGGTAATGGCAGTGGTATTACTTGTCACGAGTGCGGCCTACCGAGGCATATTGCTCGCAATTGCAGATCCAAGAAAGGACGTTATTTCCGTTAATTTATCTCAATTTCGCACATTTTCCTAATCCTGTATTACTTTTTCGTATAAGCCACAACCACTGTTTCACTGTCCAAATCTTTTTGTTTGTATTGTTCCTTTTTATTTTTCTCTCCTCGCATTCGAGCCGTAGCCAGGCGGGTTCTCTAATCATAATCCGTTTCCTGGTCTTCGGACCGGATTCCTGGCTCAGCTCGGCTGTGGGTTTTCCCTCCCAACCTTCCCTCCTTACGTAAATCTATTTATTTATTTATTTTAGTTATTTATTTAACATTTCTTTATACACGGTTAAAAAGCATCAGGTAATATACTATTATTTAAAGTTATAATAAAAATTAATACTAATAAACTACTAATAAACAATCCATGCTAAATACTAATTAATAAAAATTGAAGTACATGTAGTAAAAACTAATTTAAATATTAAACTAATCCTGTTTTCCATGAATGCCGTGTCTGACTTTGCTTTTAAATTGATTATAGGATTTTATCATCCTGAGATTGCAGGGTAGGCTGTTCCAGAGAGTTGCACCACTGTAACTAAAGCTATTTTTCATATAGTTAGTTCGTGGATTCGGTACAACCAGTTTGTTTTCGGAATCCCTTAAAGAATAGGGCATTCCGCTACGTTTTAGAAATTTAGACGATAGGTATTCAGGAACCAAGCCATTTAAAGATTTATATACCATTAAGGCTTTCTGAATTTGACGTTGGGTACACAAATCTTTCCAACCTAGTTGTCATCAGTATCATAACTAGAGAAAGTTAATACGCGAGCGGCGCGGTTCTGAAGCTTTTGTAGCCTGTCCGACAAAGTTTTACCGCAATTACCCCAGACAAGATTGCAATAGTCAAAATGAGGTTGAATTAGAGCACTGTATATATAAAGCAGTGTAGCTGGTGGAACAAAAGGCCTAACTCGTTTTATGGCACCAATCCCAGATGCAATCTTTTTAGACAATTTATCAATATGGGTTTGCCAAGTTAGGTTTTCGTCGATCAACACACCAAGCGATTTGACTGAGGAGACACGATTTATTGGAACATTATTAATCGAGAGCTCAAGTCTATTTGGAAGGGTACTTAATCTTTGTCTGGAACCAATCAACATAAATTCAGTTTTAGTCGCGTTTAAAGTAAGTTTATTAGAAGTAAGCCAATTGTTTAAATTACTTAGATCGTGATTTAGATTAGACTGTATAGAGCTCAGATCCGCTCCCGCATATGTGATGTGGGTGTCATCAGCATACATCCTAGGCTGACATGTTGATAGGCAGTTGGGCAAGTCATTAATGTAAATAAGAAATAATAGAGGACCTAGAATTGTTCCTTGAGGTACCCCACATTTTAGCGAACAGGTTTGAGAAAGAGAACCATTAACAAGACATCGTTGTGTGCGGCTAGACAAATATGAGTTGAACCAGTCAAGAGCTACTCCTTGAACTCCGTAAAGGTTCATTTTAGTTAAAAGAATTTCGTGATCAACGGTGTCGAACGCTTTTTTTAAATCGAGAAGAACTACAGCATTAACATTTCCGCGATCGATATTAAACGCCCAACTATCGGTAGCTTCTAATAGAGCAGTAACAGTTGAATGCAACGAACGAAAGCCCGACTGTTGTTTAGAAATTACGTCCTCTTTCGTTAGAAAGCTATATAGCTGGTCATACACGATCCTCTCGAATACCTTAGCAATTACTGGAATGACTGAAATTGGTCGATAATTATTTAGATCAGATCGCTCACCCTGCTTAAACAACGGAGTAACTCTAGCACATTTCCAATCGTCAGGAAATATACCAGAAGTCAAAGACTTGTTAAAGAGGTCAGATAAAGAGACCGAAATAAGATCAGCACATTCACGGATTAATCTAGCAGAAATGTTATCAAGACCTGTTGCTTTAGATCTGGATAATTTGTTTAGATAAGAAAAAACAATATTACTGCTAGTTGGACAGAAATGGAATGTTTTGTTGTTACACGTGATAAAGTTAGTGTAGCTCGAATCATCATTTTGACCTATTGGAGGTATTTCATTGGCAAGTCTGGGCCCGATTGTTGAAAAATGGTCATTAAAAGTATCTGAAATTTCACAAGAATTATTGATTACAGCGTCATTTACTTTTAGTTCTTTCACAGTCTCATTGCTTTTACGGCGAGATGTAAGTTCATTAATCGTTTGCCAAGTTTTCTTAGAGCTGCCCTCAAATTGCACAAAAGCTTTCGAAAAATAAGATTCCTTAGCAGTTTTGATCCTATTATTTATTGCGTTTCGCAGCTTTTTATACTTTGCCCAATCGCATGGATCATTTGACTTAACAGCTTTTCTCTTGGCAGCGTCACGATCGCGCATACCTTTCTTCAAGTCTGAGTTGATCCAGGGTGCCTTATGCGATCTTATACGTTTAGTTCTAAATGGAGCATGTATGTTGACAATGCTCAGAAATTTTGCTTCCAGTTAGCCCACAAAATATTTGGATCATCAGAATTACAGCTCCAGTCTTGTTGATAGATATCGTTACGAAATTTTCCACGATTAAAGTTTTGAAAATTTCTGTAAGATATGGTAGAATGCCCCTTTGATGGGAAATCGTGAGATAGTTTACGATAGACATAAATAAGGCTATGATCGCTGATGCCAATATGAGAGACTCCGGAACAGACTACCCTGTCAACATAGTTCGTATAGATTAAGTCAATTAATGTTGATGAGGATTCAGTTATACGGGTCGGTTCAGTGATGAGTTGTTGGAGCCCATATACATCAGATATTTCACATAAACGACGAGTATTCGTATCATAATGGGGAGAGGCCAAATTGCAGTTAATATCACCTACTAAGTAATATTCAAAGCCAAGGGAATCTAATTTACCGATAAGTGATTCATAATACGAAAATAACTCTATCGAGGAACAAGGAGGCCTGTACCAAGTGATTACAAAAAATGGCTTTGAATTGGGTTTACGAATTTCTAGACATAAATTTTCAAGGTTATCTACATTCAAATCAGAACGAACCACAAAATTAATCGAAGTTTTTAAGTAGAAGCACACACCTCCGCCATTTCTATCTCTATCACGACGAATTAATTCATAGCCTGGAATATGGAGCTCACAACTTTTGATAGATTCATCAAGTTTGGTTTCGTTAAGTGAGAGAATATCAATAGAGTTATCATCAAGAATAATTCTAAGTTCATCAATATGCTTTGTAAGACTATTGATATTTAAACTGGCAATTTTAAAACCGCGTCCAGGCGGTAGAGAATAAGAGATATTTGAAAAAGTGGCCGTTGGGGAAGGGGTGTGATTATTTTGATTCATTAAGACATGATCCAACAAATTTGTTGAGATATCAGACTCGACATTCATGGAACTCGGGGATCAATTATCCCTTAAAAAACTTATAAAGTTTCTTTGCAACAGTTCGTTACCTTCTTTATTTAAGTGGAGTCCGCCTTTGTTAAGTCCCTTTGAGGTAATGTTCGAGTGGCTTACGAGTTTCCAATCGTTTTGCCTACAAAATTGTTTCAGGCGTCGGTTAACAGCTTTGACTGCATCTCCGTAGGCATCGTTCCTTGTTGTTAGCTCAGATACGATTATCTCTGCCTCACACGCACCCTCAATTTCTCTGGCTAGGTCAACAATAGCATCCGCGACGTCATTCGGCGGAGAAGATCTCAAATCATTGGTGCCCACATGTAAACAAATTTGGTCAGGGGATCTTTCAATCGTAGGAATAATGTGTGATTTCATGTCACGAATGTTAGCTCCAGGGAATGGCTTGACAACTACTCGGTGACCCACGGCTTTAGCAACTTTTATACCATGAACATTCTTTATGATGGAGTCTCCAACAACGACTGTTATCCGCTCGTCATTCTGTGCTGAAGCCCCACTGTCGGTACGGTTAGGCTTGTTGTTCGTGGAGGTATATTTAGATTTCGTTCCAGTTGAAGACCTTCTTTGTTTCTTGTTAACACCAGTTTTAACAGTTTTCCAGTCGTTAGTGTTCTCTTGAGACTCTTGAGACTCTTGATCCTTAATTTCATCTTGAATTAATGACCTTGAACTATGCAAATTTGCCGATGATGGCGTAGTATCTGAAATGTTCACTCGGCTTTGTTGGTACAGATCTTTCGAAATAATTGAAACAACGAGTTTTAACGAATCTCGCTCCTCTTTTATGCGGTCGTAACGTTCGCTCATGGCGGCCATCTGTGTACGTAAATAGTCGTTTTCTTCTTTAAACCTTTTGATCGAAGACTCCAAACCTACTTCAGTAGGACGATCATGCGAGCAGGACATTTTTTGTTTGATGTCACGTATCTCAGATCTAAGGTCTTCCATAAGAGGACTGAGACGATGATAACAAGGACAATTTCTAGCCACGGGTTGGTCATCATTAGTCCTGACAGCCTCGATGTCGTTAGCAACGCTCTTGTTGGTAGAGCTCGGGCGAGAGTCTTCGTTCAAAATTGCTGACTTCAGTCTCTCAGACAAAGCGGCTTTATTTCCTGCTTTAGTTAAACCTCGCATGTCAAGCTCAGACTTGAGTTCTTTAAGGCTAAGGTTTTTAAGTTCTTTTCCTTTTAAGGCTGTTTTTCCCCTTTAGGTTCCCGTGCTTCCGGATTTTTCGGACCTTATCAAAGAGGCTTCTAGTCATTCTCCTTCACCAGTTTGGTGTAATTGGGAGGGCCCACGAGGACCCACGACTGGGCCGGGCCACTGCCCTCGATCCAATCCGTCGCGTCAGGCCAACATTATGCTAATGTCACCCAGATGCCTTTCCGGGATCCAGACCATTTTATCGCAGCAAACCTTCAGAACCATCTGCCGGCTTGGGAATCTATTCTGGTCGGTCATCCCAAAGCTGACGAGCTGTTCGGTTACCTGTCTCTCGGGGTAGACGTTAGAGACTTTTTACTCCACTTTAAAGGTTATTTTCAAGGAAGATACTTCGACTCCGCTCTACCCCCGCGGAATATATTCCCGAACGCTCGAAATTGTGCGAACCACGAAGATTTCATCTCCACCTGTATCTTGGATCGCGTCAAGAATGGTTCCCTTCTAGTTTATGGCAAGGTTGGATCTGTCGATCCTCCATATCTGGTTATGCCCATCACAGTGGAACCATCGAAACCCCGTATGTGCCACGACGAGCGGTTCCTAAACCTTTGGATAAAAGATTCCCCCTTTACCCTCGATTACATCACCAACCTTCCCCGGTACGTGGGTCTCGACCATTTCCAGACAACTCTAGACGACAAAAGCGGCTATGATCACGTTCTTCTCCACCCGCAAAGTAGAACCTTTTTCGGTTTGGAGTGGAAAGGGTATTATTTTATGTATAAGACTCTTCCTTTTGGTTGGAAGGCTAGCGCCTATATATACCACACCATTGGCATGGCCTCCACCTGCAACATCAGATCACTTGGCGTCCCCAGTTCTACCTACATTGACGACGAACATCTGGGCCAGTTACGTCCCCTCAATCAACCCCGTTTTGAATTCTCGAATCTCCAGTTATCAGAAATGGCGCTTTTCATAGCTTGCTCTATTCTCCTTAACCTTGGTTATTTTCTTGGAATCAAGAAAAGTTGCCTCATACCCTCCATCAAGGTCAAATATTTGCGATATTTTTCGGAATCTGACAAGCAAGCCTTTACTCTACCCTCTGATAAGGTTCTCAAATTCGCCGCGCTCAGGGACTGTATTTTAGATCAAAAAACGGTTTCTCTTAAGACCCTACAGAAGTTTGCAGGCAAGACCACCCCGTTTTCCTTACTCGTCCCTGGAGCCAAACTTTTCACCAACGCTGTGTACAACGCGATCTCTACAGGAAGTCGTTCAGGTAAACCGATTCCAGTTTCCGGCGCTCTCAGGGACGAGCTTGTCCATTGGCGGTTTCTAGACTCCTGGGACGGCTTCCTACCCTGGAAGGAGGAGAAACACTCCTCTATCACCCTCTTCTCAGATGCCTCTGATGTCGGCTGGGGAGGCTCAGTCAGGATTCCTGGTAAAGAGGAACAACTCCTCCGTGGTTACTGGGACGACAGCACTCGTAATCTCCCCATTGCAGTCAGAGAAGCTAAGGCGTTACTGTTCACCTTAGAGAGTCTTGGCACTTCCGTGGCAAACACAAGGTTAGATTGTTTCATCGACAATAAGGCCGTTGTATCCTCATGGCGAAAACAAGCTTCCAAAGCATCCTCGGCTTACTCTACGCCTTACTCAAAATTTTTCACCCATAACTTATCTCCAGTAAGGCATAGAGTGGCTGTTACGCGAGTGTGAATTGGTTACTATTATTATTATTATGTTGTTTTTATTATTATTATTATTATTATTATTATTATTGTTATTATTGTTATTATTATTATTATTATTATTATTATTATTATTATTATTATTATTATTATTATTATTATTATTATTATTATTATAGTCATATTCCATTGTACCTTGCATTGGCGAAAGTGGGTTTATACAACTCCTCGTCTGAATCCGGGTCAGAATCTGTTAGGTAAGGTAAGGTAAGGGACGGACCATTATTTTTCTGGAGGGCGAGGATGATAAATCTCTCTCTGCAAACTTTTTTTTCTATCTATGCACCTCTGCAAACAATTTTTTTCTAACAACACCTTCCTGCAAACAATTTTTTTTCGATCTTTTTTAACCACGATCTCACACAAAAAGGAGGTTCGCTTTTGCTGCCATCAATCATTATTTAATTCAATATTTTATGGTGGCGACCGATAAACACATCTGAACTCATCTTTTTCGTTTTCTGAGACATACACTACGAAGATTGGCGGCAGTAAAAAGCGAAAGCGTTGCTTGAATTTTAAATGTCTAGTCCTTGCATTTTTGAAAAGCGCAATAATTTAATCTATTTTTCGAAGAAAACTTGAGAAAAGCTATGCCCAATTTATGTTAGACATGTAAGCTTCTAGTTATAGCTTGTTGTTTCTTTATAAAACACTTACCATTTTATTCAGTTTCTTTATAATGTTTGAATAACTATGTTAACCGTATTTTCTCAATTAAACACTGGGTACCGAATAAACGCCGGGTCTCCAAGGTGGAGTTGTAAATAGACCCCTCAGGTATTTATTTGAGTAATAATAAGCTGTAGGTATATTTGATGGATACATGTTTGTCAAAAATAATTAACTAAACCTCTTGCTTAATAACACCGGGCTCAAATAATCTGCAGGAGTCAAATGAATGCCGGGTCCACCAGGCTAAGTCTAAAATTAATGCTCCGGGTGTTTAATTGAGAAAATACGGGTATATAGATATTTATGAAGTTTAATTCAATGAAATGTAAAATACTGTTAATATTTAATTGCTGCAATATAAAGTTACTGTTTTTTAAGAAAAGGATCAGCTATTTACTAATTTATTAGTTGAATTTATTGCCTACATGACCACTTTGAAATTCCAATTTGGTCAAATAAAGTGTTGATTTTATTTGAGCCCTGTATACTGTCTGCAAACAACTACATACTTTTAGACTTCATACTTTTAGTCTATATACATTTGGTCTCATACTTTCATTTTTGAAAGTTTTTTTTTTCATTGATAGCTTATTACAAGTTTCTCTGACTTCTATGCAAACTATTTTTTTAATACATATGATGTTTGCAAACAATTTATTTTGTCTTTTTAGGCCCTGCAAACAATTTTTTTCAATATTTTTCATCCCCCCTCCCTCCAGAAAAATAATGGTCCGTCCCTAACGTCTTTATTTATAGAGGGTAGCACTTAATAGCTATAAAGCTAATAAACCTGTGGCCCTCCTATTTACAATTATTAAAAAACTAAGATATACAATAATATATAATAATAATAATATATAATATATACAGCTGACACAGCAGCTCCTGTTTTCTTCTTCGAAGCCTCTTTTGCGAACAGTCTGCAGAAGAGGATCATGGTCAACCGGTTGTGTAATTCCGATACCAATATATCAATTTATCGCTCATTTCTGAGTTACCAAACTTTGATTCGATAACATGTGAGTTTATAAGTATATTTTAACTGATCCGGACTGAGCAGAAGTTAAAAGATACTGACAGCACAACAAAAAAGGTAACCTTTGCTATTGACTTGTTTCATCTAGGAAAAATATAAGAATACTGATACGGAATTCATCATCTCTTTCTTTTTTACGACCAACATTGGCGACAGTTTCCATTTCTTTTTCTTTTTTTTTTTTCAAGGGGGAATCGGTCAGGTCGATCGCTTCGCTCGTCTTGTCTGGTGACACCGTCAAGTCTATGACGTTGGTTGTGGCCCGCTAGATCAAAACATAAAAGACATCAAGCTAAAATAATCCAATGTTATGTTCGCAAGCATGTAGTTTTGTGATAATTTTCGATAACGGTAGTTTTCTACACTGATCTCCACGGCCGCTTGTGCGGAGTCATCCTATGACGTTCCCTGTGCTTGCTTATCTGCTTTTTTTAACTCATTTATTCTTGTCAACGAGTACAGTTTTCGCGCGCGAGTTGCTCGGAGGTGACTAGCTAAGGATATCCCATGTTTGAGTAGCCAATCAGCGCGCGCCAACAACGCTATCCACTGCTTTAGTAAATACTAATAATAAATATTCATACATCCAAATGAGGGGCCTTTACGTCATAACCGAATTTTTTTAAAACCTATAGTTACTGGTAACAAATACCTTTTTGTAGCTGTAACCTCCTAATGGGAATTGGGGAACTCCTGGACAGAATTCTTCTTTATCCCAGTATTCAAAGTCTTGTGACTTTGCACGCTTCGTTACGGTCTGGCAAATAATAACAATAAAAGCAAGTTATGATAGCATTTATAATAAAGCCCCGTTTACAAAAAGATATGCCCCTGACACTCAACAAAATTCCAGAGTTCTGATTGGATGAGAACATTTTTTCCTAAATTATTGTACTCCGTACAGAAACTAAATTTTGCCGGTTGAATATGACTGATAGGTGCTCGTCATGAGTACTTATCAGTCACGAATTGTAGGAGATAGTCGTGCGTTTCCCTTCTCTAATCAGCTAATGGTTACTTGCATGCATTTGACGCTTATTTTGTAAATGCCTCTTAGCTTAGAAATGGACGGAGGTGGGACTTTGAGATCGTTGTAAGTCAATTTGTTATTAAAGACAATTGAATTGCCTTCATATTTTGTTAGAATTAGTAGCCCTTGGTGGGTTCCCTCTGAGAAAAGTCTAGCTATGGAGGGGGACTTTGGGGGACTCCGAACACCGCAACACCGCAAAAAATTTAACAAACACCGCATCACCGCAAGAATGTTTGTTCTCTAATCACTCTGCAGTGAAACGAGAACAAATCATTTTCACACTAAAGATCATTAACGCAGACAAGAATCAGGACTAGGCATCTCGTTATTGATAGCTAGACTATAAATAGACGGGGAATGTTACAAGAACAATTGTTCAACAAATAACGAGGAAAATTGCCAACTAACCAAAGCTATCCCTAATATAATAACATTTCACACTAACGGAAAAATGCAATGAAACTGTCCCAGCTTATCAAATGCTACTTAGCATAATTAAATTAACTGTTGCTGCTCGCTTGCGGACAACAAAAGCCTACATCTCTAAGTATAATGTATAGAAAGAAACAATAACGAGATTAAAGAAAATTTACAGAAAACGAAGCGAGAGATGCCGTCGAGTGACCTTGAACCTGCGAAAAACACCTTATATACCTGATAACAAATACTCACGCACGCTTCCAAAATAGTAAGCACTTAAACGAGCGTGCATTCCTGAACGCGAGAAAATACATTTGACGAAACACCGTCACCGCAATATATTTTTTTTATTTCGCGTGTTGCATTTTCCTTGGAGGTTTTAAAGATCAGGTTTCCCCTTTTGCCTATAATAAGGTCCAATAATGAAGTTCAGCCGAACGAGCGCGGAGCACCCCTTTCCATCCTTGCATGCGTTCGCGGTCATTAATTGTCACCACGCTTTTATTTTTGTTTGCGCACTCGACGATCTCTTGAGAAAATGGAAGGTTTGTGAACAGGGTCTCGCACACTGCCCTGACTGCTGCCAATACCTTTTTTCCAGAATATTTTTGGTATACAGCACTGATCCAGGGAGAATCAAGGCGGAAGGAGATTTATTATTATATGGGAACGTTGGAGACCTTTACTTAGTCAAATAGAATGATAAATAACTCGGCGTTAGGAATCAAACCATTCGGTAATCGAACGCATTCAAGACTTGAGCAACTGCATTCGGGTCCATTCCAGATGAACAGTACTGACAGTATTCCCGAAAAGCACCGCATTGACTAATCACAGCGAGACATAACGATCGAGCTAAATCGACAACAATGTCGATCAATTCAAAAATCACTAGTCTGTCCACAGACGGGTGCTTTCTCGGAAGATCATGACAACGAGCGCGCGAGTGCGAGCGCAGGGCGCAAGAGCGAGCGCAGCGTGTGAAATTTACCCACCCCTCCCCGTTACATTCATTTAAAGTATCCTGCGCTTTTACTTTCGTTCGCGCGTTCGATTATCTCTTGAGAAAATAGAACTGAGAAGGTCTAGAAGGTCCTAAAGGGTCGGAGGACCTCGGATCGGATATTGACTGGTGTAGACTGACCTCCAGACGACCCTAGATTGCAAAGACTAATTCAAATTATGCAGACTCAGAGAATATTAAAGAAGTAACGACAGTCATGTCTGTTGCAAACTTACCAAAATAATGCGTTCTCTTGGTTTGGAAAGTTTTTTCAGTTTTTTCCTCCCTGTTGACGTGACATCTGAACTTGCTCTTACTACGATAATTTTCCCCACCTTTTCCTTCCTTGTAAAAGAAAACTACACAATCGACTACACACTGAGTCCTAACATCTTCATGATTTGTATATATAGCCTCGCTCATCTTCTCGTTTACTGAAGCCGGCCGATCCGGGTGGCGGAGGTCAAGTTACTTATAAATGAAAACGGCTTGGGATTGGGTGCTAAATCATATTAAATAATAACTGGACAATATGTAACTGTATTTTGTTACAAATTAAACACAATGGTACCTGCTTTTAATAAATGAGCACAGATTAATGAAGATATAGAAGCTAAATTTAGTTCTGACAAGGGTCAGAAAAGAAACTACAACACCGCAAATAATTTTGTTTCACCGCACACCGTAGGTTTGAAAACACAAACATCGCACACTGCAGGGTTTGAGATCACCGCAACACCGCAAGGTGGGATTTTATTCACCGCAACACCGCATAATAAAATTAGCAACACCGCAACACCGCAAACCCCCATGTCCCCCTCTAGCTATGCCCTACCTTGGCTGATATGTGAATGCCGCTTGTGCTAGCACTGGCAGAGGCAGACTGACAACTCGCGTGTGCGTGAAAGTCAGCCTAAAGGAAAGGAAGAGCAATTAATAAGTTGTTATGAATATCGACGAAAGTCGAGCATCCAATTTTAACATGACATTTCATGCTTACTTTACTGCTTTCGATGGCCTTCCTAAATGCATCTTCTTCATCTTCGACCTGATACTTTCGCCAAAAAGTGTTAGACAGCTTAGCGCTGACACTTTCTTCTCCACTACTAGATCCGGACACGGCATCAGCGTAAGATTTAGAACTCATTCTTAAACCGATAACTCGAAATAAAACAACAGAATGTTAACAAGCCTGATACGTTGATGCAGTAACGCCCGGCATAGTCAATCGAACCCAATCGAACTAAATTTCAATCGAACTCAATCGGCAATCGAACGAAATCGAACTCACCGAAAAGAAAAAAAATCAATCGAACCCAATCGAACGTTCGATTTTCGAACTCGTGATTTGTGTAAAACAGGCGTTCAAAATCCATAACCAGATCTTGGAAGCTCGAGTTACTTCAACCCGGAGTGTAGCGCACGTGTTTTTCGTAAACGAAGAAATTCCGCAGAAATGGCTTCAGATGCGCTGTAGATTGTAAGCTTCAAATGTGTAGTAAAAGGCTACCAGAAATGCCGCTTTGACGTCAAGGATGGGCGATGTTTTTAATGGTGTCAAAGAAAATAGGCAAGACAGTCCGTGCATTCCGAATTGCAAACGAGCACGGACAATTAGGTCATGATCACCTTCAACGTGTTCTGTTCTCTTAAATGCCGCGGACAGTTTATAAATGGGGTTTCTGTTAGAAGAATAAATTGTAAAAACGCACAAGAAAAACCTGTTTTGATGGGCTTGCTTTGGGCTTACTTTGTATAGGTTTACCAGAGCTAATCGAACACAATCCATTTAATTGTGTTCGATTGAGTTCGGTTTCCGAACCCAATCGAACACAATCAGATGGATTGAGTTCGATTGAGTTCGATTTTTTCGATTGAATTCGATTTGTTCGGAAATCGAACTCACTGAAAGTCTGGTGTTCGATTGAGTTCGATTGCCGAACTCAATCCTCGGATTGAGTTCGATTGAGTTCGATTTTCGAACGTTCGATTGACTATGCCGGGAGTAACGTGTATTGTGAAGAAAGGAAGTCTTCAGATGTCTCTCCAGGAATGTGATGCCTATCGTGAACATGATAGGCTTTGGACTTATCTTTTATCACATCTACACGGTTTGAGCCACGAAAGCAAGAAAAAGACGATAGAAGATCGCACCGCCCAACCCAAAGTCAGTCCACTGGCTTAACAGTCACCTTTTTTTGTTTGGCGCGAAAAAAACTGAGGCAATTTGAACAAAATTGGCGGTCGCGTGCAATAATCTGAAACTGAAATTTGCGTGACATCGGTAGCAATGTCTGTTTTACCCACCTGTCACGCGACGTTTTGGTCGTAGAAATAAACTGCATTAAATGCATTTTCTATACATACTCGTACGCTCAAGTGACTACGGTTATACCGTGCTTTAGAGCTGGAGTTCCAGTAGGGCTGCAACGATACACCGGTGCACCGGTGAACCGCGATATTTTTTGTCACGATATTTGAATGGGATATCGCTGTATCGCAAAACAACAAAATATTTCTCATCAAAAATTACTTTACCAACATTCAGAAATTACTGTTTTAATCAGTTTTATGACTCCTTACCCAAGTACAGGCCTTTTTTAGCCACAGGGCTTCGTCGTTGCTTAGTATCGCTTCGCATGCTTCCAATCACGTGTTTTTCAAGATGGCGGCACGAAAGCATGCTTAGTCTTATGCGCCCGCAACAAAAACACGCGGCTCGTTCGTCGCGTTGGTTCTTTCGTCAAAATGTCTTCCTCTGCACCGTCCTCTTATAAGTCAAAGGTATGGAAAGACTTTGGATTCAAAGTTTTTTACGATGGCCAAGGAGTGAGACACTTCTCGTAAAATTCTTGTGTTATTTTTTACCATTTGTTAATTGTTATCAATGGAAATTAAAGATTCCAAAGCAGTTTAGTAACATTACGTCACTTGCCAGTTGTATGTTATGATGTATCGTATCGTGTATCGTATCGTGGCACTTGTACCGAGATATGTATCGGTTGCTAAGAAAATGTATCGTTGCAGCCCTAAGTATTACATAGCTTGCAATAAACATAAAATAAACCAGAGAGAACTGTTGGAATGTATCCAATGTTATCTCGGGCATGCAATGAACACACAGCAAGGCAATTAAGACTTGAGCTTTCAATTATGGCCATACAATATGAAACAAATGTACCATTCCCTATTCATAAGTTTGTCAGCCAACCCCAATTCAATCCACTGGTTTTACGTTTATGATTTTTGTTTGAATGGTATTGAAAATGTTTTAAAGTCCTACATCGTAATAATAAGCGTGAATACAGAGAAATGAAAGTTAGCGTGCATGTTTCCGGGCACTATTCTGATATTTCAGGGTTTTATCAATTCTTTGAAATCCACGTTTGCGTGACAGTACGGAGAGCGCTGTTGGTATCACCTCCCAAGACTTTAAGGAGCGGGACATCATTTAACCTTGTCACGCAACGCAACGCTTTACTGAAAAAAGAAAAGCTAGCGAAAGAAAATTCTGTCTTGATTTCTCTAGTAAGTTATTACAATTTTTTTTTCAATATTGAATTTATTTTTATAATTTTTTTTTTCATTTTTTTAATATTTAATTCATTTTTATAAATAATTTTTTTATATATTTTTTAACATTTAATTCACTTTTATCAATTTTTTATGTATATATTTTTTAGTATTTAATTTATTTTATGCAGTTACCCTCGACCCTCGACATGTTACCCTCGACTCTCGACATTTTACCCTCGACTCTCGACCCTCGACAATTAGCTGCACTCATTTGCGCTTCCCGCGGTGAGCTCATGCCAAAATGAATTTTTCCGGCCGAATCTGAAATTTTTTGGAAATTCAATCCTCAAGGAGAAAATCGGTGCATTTGCGCTTCCCGCGGTGAGTTCATGCCAAAATGAATTTTTCCGGCCGAACCTGAAATTTTTTTGAAATTCGGTCCTTAAGGAGAAAATCGGTGCATACATGTATGCGCTTTCCGCGGTGAGCTAATGCCAAAACGAATTTTTCCGGCCGAATCTGAAATTTTTTTGAAATTCGGTCCTAAACGACAAAATCGGTGCATATGCGCTTCCCGAGGTGAGCTCATGCCAAAATGAATTTTTCCGTCCGAACCTGAAATTAATTTGAAATTCGGTCCTCAACGAGAAAATCGGTGCATATGCGCTTCCCGAGCTGAGCTCATGCCAAAATGAATTTTTCCGGCCGAATCTGAAATTTTTTTGAAATTCGGTCCTCAAGGAGAAAATCGGTGCATACATGTATGCACTTTCCGCGGTGAGCTAATGCCAAAACGAATTTTTCCGGCCGAATCTGAAATTTTTTGGAAATTCGGTCCTAAACGACAAAATCGGTGCATATGCGCTTCCCGAGGTGAGCTCATGCCAAAATGAATTTTTCCGGCCGAATCTGAAATTTTTTTGAAACTCTGTCCTCAACGAGAAAATCGCCGGCCCATGCGCTTCCCGCAGTGAGCTCATGCCAAAATGAATTTTTCCGGCCGAATCTGAAATTTTTTTGAAATTCGGTCCTCAAGGAGAAAATCGGTGCATATGCGCTTCCCGCGGTGAGCTCATGCCAAACTGAATTTTTCCGGCCGAATCTGAAATTTTTTTTGAAATGCGGTCCTCAAGGAGAAAATCGATGCATATGCACTTCCCGCGGTGAGCTCATGCTAAAATGAATTTTTCCGGCCGAATCTGAAATTTTTTTGAAATTCGGTCCTCAAGGACGAAATAGGTGCATATGCGCTTCCCGCGGTCAGCTCATGCCAAAATGAATTTTTCCGGCTGAATATGAAATTTTTTTGAAATTCGGTCTTCAACGAGAAAATCGGTGCATATGCGCTTCCCGCAGTCAGCTCATGCCAAAATGAATTTTTCCGGCCGAATATGAAATTTTTTTTGAAATTCGGTCCTCAAGGAGAAAATCGATGCATATACGCTTCCCGCGGTCAGCTCATGCCAAAATGAATTTTTCTGGCCGAATCTGAAATTTTTTTGAAATTCGGTCCTCAAGGAGAAAATCGGTGCATATGCGCTTCCCGCGGTGAGCTCATGCAAAATGAATTTTTCCGGCCGAATCTGAAATTTTTTTGAAATTCGGTCCTCAACGAGAAAATCGGTGCATATGGGCTTCCCGAGGTGAGATGATGTCAAAATGAATTTTTCCGGCCGGCTGAAATTTTTCTGAAATTCGGTCCTCAACGAGAAAATCGCCGGCATATGCGCTTCCCGCAGTGAGCTCATGCCAAAATGAATTTTTCCTGCCGAATCTGAAATTTTTTTTTTTGAAATTCGGTCCTCATGGAGAAAATCGGTGCATATGCGCTTCCCGAGGTGAGTTCATTCCAAAATGAATTTTTCCGGCCGAATCTGAAATTTTTTTGAAATTCGGTCCTCAACGAGAAAATCGGTGCATATTTGCTTCCCGAGGTGAACTTATGCCAAAATGAATTTTTCTTGCCGAATCTGAAATTTTTTTGAAATTCGATCCTCAAGGAGAAAATCGGTGCATATGGCTTCCCGAGGTGAACTCATGCCAAAATGAATTTCTCCAGCCGAATCTGAAATTTTTTTGAAATTCGGTCCTCAACGAGAAAATCGGTGCATATTTGCTTCCCGAGGTGAGCTTATGCCAAAATGAATTTTTCTTGCCGAATCTGAAATTTTTTTGAAATTCGGTCCTCAAGGAGAAAATCGGTGCATATGTTCGAACCACACAAAACCGCAGACAAATGTTTTCGCATAGTCACTAACGCTATGATTTAGTGCGGTATCTCTGCATGAACGGACGTCATTTCGATCAACTCGCTGTTTTTGGTTGTTGTTGACTTTGTACGCTCTGCACATTTGACGTCTGTGCGTTCGGAAAGGCTCCTAGTGCTGCCCTGTGACTCTTTAACGTCACACCCATTAGTGGTTAAGTCAGTGTTTGGTTCTTGTATTAACAGGAAAAAGCCAATCAGAATTCTGAAAAATGTTTGCATTGCAAATCAAATCAAAACTTTAACACTGCAGTTATCAACAAAACTGTACTGAAAGTGGGGACTTTGGATCATTTTAGTGGACTTTCTAGCAAATGTTAGTGAAGTTTAGTGACCACAGGGCATTTGAAAGTGTAACCATCTACAAATGCCTTTTGCCCCAAGAACATTTTAACAGGAAATCTTAGCTCAACTTTGTCGACACATTCAACTAATCAATTGAAAATTATTGACAAATATCGAGAGCTATAAACCTATCGCATAGCTCTTCGACGGTGATCGACATGGAATTTAACAACTCCTGCGCTTAATACGTTACGTACCGTCTAAACCATCCAATGCTGTTTCATCAATACAATCCAAGAGTGCATCCATGTTTTCACGTCTCCATGTGTGAAAAAAAACACACATAGAAGTTGGCTGTCCTGCTGTCGCTCTGTGATGGTTCTGTGCAGTGATGGTAAATATATAGATTTAGACAGCCATTTATTAATTGTTTTGCTCGAGTTAATTACAGTGTTACCAAATAAGTAGCCACACTATATTTCTAAGCTTATACGGTGGCCCATATAGGTACCGAACAAATGTTAATCGCTCATGGTTAAATTTGATATCTTAAAAATCTCTTATGAATTTGTTGACGAAAGCGACAATATATTTTGCGGTAACCCCGTCTGAATTTTCTTGCCTGTGACATGTTCTATAAAGAATTGAAATTGACGAGTGCACTTTATTGGGTTCCTCACGTACGCACGTAAGCGCGACGACACAGGTTGTTAGTAACCAGTGGAACGTCGGAACGCGGAACGACGGAACGAGATTTTTTATATTCTTTATCCTTCGAGGTCGATCTAGAGCCAGGTTGTCGAGTTCATTTCGAGTGAGGATTTCAGGAGAAGCGTGACTGCCCTTCGGACGTGCTCGCCCCAATCTAGACAATGAAACGTACAAAGTCGAAGGAAGTCAATGAACAGAAATGAAAAGCCCACAAGGGGTATTTTCAGTTGGTCACCCATCCAAGTACTAACCCCGCGCAACAGGGCTTAATTTCAGCTTAAAATTATTAACAAATACAGCATTTTTTAGGCGTTTGGGCAAGTTATTCCATAACATAGCCCCGCTGTAAGAGAAGCTTCGTTTTAAATAATTGGTGCTTGGTTTGGGTAGAGTCAGCTTTGCCTCAGAGTCTCTCAAGTTATAAACAGAGTGATGTTGAGAGAAAAGACTTTGAAGATAGTCTGGGGCAAGTCCGTTCACAGTTTTAAACATCGTCAACGCTTTCTGTTTCTTTCGTCGAAGAAATAGCCTCTCCCAGTCGAGGGTGGACAGGAGGTAGGTTGAGCTCGTATCAAAGGGTAATTTCGTAATAACTCTGGCTGCACGATTCTTTAATTTTTGAAGCTTATAACTCAAGTAACCACTCAAACAGTCCCAGACAGGGCTGCAGTAATCAAAATGTGGCATAATTAAAGCGTTATAAATTTGAATTGCGGTCCCTTTCGATATAAAGGGCCGCACTCGTTTAATTGCGCCTATAGCCGGGAGACTTTTTTGCAAATCTCTTCAACGTGTTTAGTCCAAGAGAGATGAGCATCAATGGTAAGACCCAAATATTTGGTATGATCAACTCTCTTATAATTTGGTCATCAATTTTGATTTCTACGTCGTCACATTGAACAAAGTCTCTGCCTTGATCCAATTACCATTAGCTCTGTTTTAGCGACATTTAAACTGAGTTTGTTAGCTTTTAGCCAACAGCTAAGGTTATTTAATTCAGGGGCTAAAGCCAGCTCAAGCTCAGTTAACGTCCTAGCAGATAACCTGAGATTGGTGTCATCGGCAAACATTCTTGGTACAGCGTTCTGCAGGGAGTTGGGGAGATCGTTAATGTAAATTAAAAATAGCAAAGGACCCAGTATGCTGCCCTGAGGCACGCCGCAACTGAGGGTACGAGATGTTGATACTTTTCCATTGACACTACATCTTTGGGTTCAACCAAAAATGCCATTGTCGATGTTTATTGACCAAGCATCTGTTGCCTCAAGCAAATGTAGGGAACGGAACCCGCATTGGCAACCTAATAACAATTTATTGTCATCTAGATAATGGTAAAGTTGATTGTAAACAATTTTTTCAAAGACTTTTGAAACTACTAGGTTAATAGATATTGGTCTATAATAGTTAGGATCCGATCTTAAGCCTTTCTTGAAAAGTGGATCTACTTTGGCCTCTTTCCAGTCGTTTGGATATATCCACGTGAGAATAGACTTTTTAACAATTTACTCGGAATCCTATCAAGACCAGTGGCTTTCTGTTCATCGATTTTCGACAAAAAGCTAAAAACAGTATTGACACTCGGAGTTTGCATAGAAAACGAACTTTCAGTGGGCTCCAAGTAAGACTCGGGGCTTACATCAACAACAGGGATATCTTGTGCTAATAATTGCGCAACATTTTGAGAAATGTCCGTTAATAGTTTCCGCTATGTCCATCGGGTTACTTATTATTCTATTATCTGCTTTGATCTCCAATGAATCTCCAAAATACTAGCAGACTTACCACTGTTACGTGAAGTTAGCTCGTTGATAACTTTCCGTGTTTTGCGCGAATTACTTTTGTTGGCTTTCAGGTTGTCAGTAACATAGCGTTTCTTTGCAAGCAGTGTTCTTTCAGAAGTTTGTTTACGTCAGGTACTTTGCAGGCCAGAGCTTCATCATCAGATCTGTTGATGAGACTGGATATAGTAATCGTAGCTGAGGTTTCGGAGCTGACTGTTTCAGCCAGGTCAATCAATTCTACTGCACATTCACGAGGAGTACTGGAGGATCGTAAACTGTTAGTTCCCACATGGATAATTATCTCGTCTGGGTTTCTGCCTAGAAGTGGCTTGATATGGTCTTTCATGTCTTGCGTTGTGCATCCCGGAAAGGTGGCTCCCTTAACTTGTGAATTCTGAGACATTTTGTGACCTTGTAGGTATTTAAGAGTCGAATCCCCTGCTATAACAACTGGGCTGTAAGTGGTTGTGCTGGTTTATCGAATTGACCGAGCTAGTATTTCGCGATCTTGTCTCAGAGGTTGATGGAGATGCTCTGTGTCCTTGGACATCGCTTTTTCCTTCTCGATTGCTTGCATTTCTTTGGTTTTGTTCTTCATCTCGAAGAGGCTCAAATCTGTTTCTAGTTTGGATTACGTTGTCGGGCATTGTTTTTTGGCTGTGTTTTGCATTTGCACTTCTCGGGTGCGGCTTTTCTACGATTAACAATTACTTGATTGAGACAAAGGGTTATATGAGTCATGCAAATAGAGAAAAAGGAATTCCTAGTTTAAATGGATCTCATGGACTATTTGGCACTTTCCTGCTAAAACTGGACTTAACTTTTATGAGATGATTTACGCGCTTTCTGATACCACATGGAAAGCAACGGTTCTTGTCCGATCGCTGAAGTTAAGCCCTGTTGGGCGGGGTTACTACTTGGATGGGTGACCAACTGAAAATACCCGTTGTCGTGGGCCTTTCATTTCCGTTCTTTTTTTTCTTACGAAATAAGTAACTTTTCAGGCCCTTCTATTTGTTTTTGTCAACGGCTTTTTTGACTCGCTTCGACTTTGTACGTTTCGTTGTCTCGATTGGGGCGAGCAAGTCCGAAGGGCAGTCACGCTTCTCCTTGAAATCCTCACTCGAAATGAACTCGACAACCTGGCTCTAGATCGACCTCGAAGGATAAAGAATATATGCATGCCCTTTATTTTGTGAGATATATTTACTGTTTGTTTGTTGTTTTTTTGTTAACCAACAAAAAAAAAAAAAACAGGAAAAAATCTCGTTCCGCCGTTCCGCGTTCCACCGTTCGTCGGATTACTAGCAACCCGCCAACAAAAACGTTTACTGTTTTACTGTTTACACCTCCATGACCTCTATGAGTTATTTAATGTAATAAAGAGATTTAGGCAGGCCTAAAAGCGGAGCTCCTATTTATTATTTTTTTGCTTAAGTTTGCACTTTTTCCCAATTAATACATAGCCACACTATTTCTAAGCGTATACGGTTGCCCATATAGGTACATGTCGCTGCACTTTATTGGGTTCCTCATGCACGTACGCATACAGGCGGACACATCAAATTTAGTGTTAAGACTTTTCATAACTCTAAGGGTTATTCAGTGTAAAAAGGACCTTGAAGGCGAAGAAATTTGTTTTTATTTACTTCAAAACAGTCAAGGCAAAAAGATCAACTCAATGCAATGAACAAAGTGAACTCGCGGCTAAACAAAATGAACTCACGCCACAACAAAGAAAATCACAGCGGCAAAACTATAACTCAGCAAATTCATTGGGAGCCGGTTTAAGTCATTTTTAAGCACTTTTTTGTGTAAGAATTGTGACAGTTTGTGATTTAGGAAGTGGTGCTCGCTGTCTAATAAGCTTACAATGTAGTTTTGAACCATCTTGGTTTGGTTGCATGATTACTACGCTGCATGTTTTATCGTACTAATAATTAATTATCTGGGAGCTATCATTTGTAGAGAGGGAGGAGGAATGAAAGATCTGAAAAACAGGCTATCCAAGGCAAGAGGCACATTTGCCAGACTCAAAAGAATATGGAACTCAAAGAGCATCACGAAGAGGACCAAGCTTAGACTGTTTAAAACCTTAGTTGTACCGGTGCTACTGTATGGATGTGAGACATGGATGAACATGGGAGATGACCAACGAATAGATGTGTTTCACAACAAATGCCTCAGGAGGATTCTCAAAATAAACTGGCAAGATCACGTTACCACTAGGGAGCTCCTTGAGAAGGCAGAGACGAGGTTGCTTAGTGAAGAAGTTAAGAAGAGAAGATGGAAGATGATAGGGCATATCCTGCGACGAAACAGAAACAGCCATACCAACATAGCCCTATCATGGACACCTGAAGGAAAAAGGAGGAGAGGAAGGCCTAAGACCACCTGGCGTAGAACAGTCGAGAAAGAGAGGAACAGTGCGGGATGGCGTACATGGGATGAGGCAAGGGCTGCTGCAGCCAACAGAGAAAATTGGAGCCATTCTGTGGAGGCCTTATGTGCCACGAGGCGCAAAGAAGATAGGTAACAGGTAACAGGTAACATGTTTTATCGTACACATTGCTAAATACCCTAGAAAATTTTATGCAGAGAAGTGGATGAATTTCCTTCGTTTCTAACATTCAAATGTGCGTTAGGAAAAGTCTGAACTCACTCACCCAAGCAGAGGCAACTCGCAGTATAAAACCGGCGTAAAAATTTATCACGCGTACGAGATTGTACGAGATTTCAAGACACTCACCAAATTAAAATGACAAAAATGCAAGGGAGTGAAATAGAGCAGTTGGATAATAAATCGTTTAAGCGTTGGTGTGTCAGTGAAGTATCGTTGCCGAAGGTTTACTCGCTTTTTGCTTTGATTTGTTTGCGGGATTTTTCTGCAAATGCAGCGCGCAAAATCATGTTTTAGATCCGTGCAGCTCAATAATTGAACATTCTTTTCAAAATCCAACGATGAACCTCACAGTTAACTCCACTAACTAAAAAAACACAAAATTTGAAACGAAACATTTAATAAGCAAAAGTTCACAAAAGTGATTAAAGCTAAGAGGTTTGAAAGCAACCGTTTAAACGAAATTTAAGCTTATAAAATTGACGTGAAGATCTGAAAACCGACACAACATCGAATTCGCTCATAAATGAAGTATAAACAGATTCTCATAACAAAATGTGTACATTTACGTTTGTTACCTCATATTTTGAGAAGGCTTGTAAATTCTGCAGGGCAAAGCTTTCAAACCAGCCAAATAACATCGGAGACGAAGCAACGAAAACGGTAGTTTCGTCCAATGTTCGTAATAATCTCACACCACCCGAAGATCAATATCTTTCTTCCTTTGGGTGTAGCTTTTAAAAGTCTTTTATCCGTCACTTCAGTCAACTGAACCGGCTCTGAGCACACTTTTATATTAGCTCAGTTAATTTTCCAGTCTTGGTCAGCCGCAGGAACCGACGACAGTGCTTCAACTCTCGCTGTTTTTGACTCGTACTCCGATATATCATGTTCAGGTAAACAATCATTTCGGATCTTCCCGTTAAGAGGTTATCCTAGATCACTTGGCATAAGTTTCCATGCTGTAGATAAGTAAATAAAGCGAGAAATATTCACGAAGATCTATGTCCTCCAGCACGCTTTCTTCCCGTCTTTCAATTCAGCAGTGAAAAACGTGTAAACGAGTTTGCCACAATTGCTTCGTTTAAGAAGAAATGAAATGTCCAGCTCATTTTTTTAACATGAGAAAAAACTTTTTAAAATAGATTTAGCCGAGCCTAAAAGCTGAGCTCCTCGGGTATTATCTTTGCCCCGGTAAGTAGGGATATAAGAGATGATGATGAGATGTGCCGTAGAGATGGCATTCATCTGCTCCCCATCTCCCACAGCCTATTCTCCTCCCCCTCCCCCAGAGTCTGTACGGGCGGGTGGGCGTACGCTGACGTCATAACCAAAATTCGATAGGTTACCAAAATTCCTTACCCATGGTGAACCTTGACCTTGTTTTGATTTACCAGAAAACAGTCAGGGCAAGAAAATCAACTCAAGGCAAAAACAAAATACAGAAAACAAAGTGAACTCGCTGCTAAACACAGTAAACAAAATGAACTCACGCCACGGCAAACTGAGAAAATCACGGCGACAAAACAAACTCTGCAAATTGATGGTGCCGGTTATATATATATATAGTGATATAAAGAGAAACAAAAAAAAAATCGTGATTTTGGTCCGTAAAGCTAAATAATTTGTTTTCACAATCCCATAATGAACATCGCAGTTAGTTGCACTTACTAAAACAGAAAATAGTTAGTCTAAACAAAATGTATAAAATGTAAGAACAGGAACAGGTTTGAGAAATATTCACGGTAAGGTCTAAAAACCGACACAACTTCAAATTCGTTCATAAATGAAGTATAATTCTCACAATATAAAGCTAGGCTTATGCTTAGTGCATACATTTACGTTTGTTACCTTATTATTGGAGAAGGCTTGCAAATTCTGCAGGACAAAGCTTTCAAACCAGCCCAATAGTATCGGAGACGAACACGGCAGTTTCGTTGTAAGCTTACTCCATACATTATATGAATTATCAGCGAAGATCGATTTCTTTTTTTTTCCATCGGTGTAGGCTTTAACAGTCTTTTATCCTTCACTTCAGTGAACTTGATCGGCTCTGAGTTCACTTTTATTTGAGCTCAATTCAGTGATTTTGAGCCGCTTGCTCAGCCGTCGAACCCTAGACATCGATCGTTTTGACTTGTAGTACAATATATACCTTAAGTCGGCAATTATTTCGGATCTTCCCGTTACGAGGTTGTCCTAAATCATTTGGCAAAAGTTTCCATGATGTAGATGAGTAAATAGAGCGAGAAATATTCGCGAAGATCTATGATCTCCAGCAGCTTTCTTCGCGTCTTCCATTCAGCTTTAGGTGGCTCCACGCGCGCTGATGCGAGCCTTCGGAAACTGCGCGCGCACTGACGCAAGCTCAGGCAAAAGTGTTTGACGACGGATTTGTGTTAAACATTTCAAAGAAAATCTTTATCCGCGATAGAATTTTAAGAACAGACAATGCTGTTTAAACTTCCAAATATTATGAGATTGTGGATTTTCATCATGGGATTGCATAAAATGCCCAGTAAATACTGTAGGCGAGCCTAGTGGTTTAACATTGACGCATGCTCAAATAGTGATCTTGGCGAATTTCTATTCTGTTACGTAATTGTTACAAATTTGGGGGGCACAAATGGCAACTTTCGTCTAATTTTTCACGCGTTTCCTTCAGTGAAATTTCTTAAAATTTGGCAGAGAGGTTATAATTTTTTGGCCTTAAGTGGCATTCGTTTTTTACGAAAATCTGTAAGACCAGTTTTTACGCAGAGGGGGAAAAACACAAATTTGCAAATAACAAAGAAAGTGCCTTAACAACCCCCTAGCCTGCGTAGCTGGCGGGATTTCGCGAGCGAGTGCTTTTTTTTAGCGGCCTCATGCTTTGGTCTTGGCCACCAAGCAGCGAGGGGTTTGGTGAGGAGTCGAGTTGAGATCCCGCCTGCCGGACGTGGGTTTTTTTGAATTATGCGTTCGCCAGTGCACGCGAATTTCGGATTGGCTTAGAGCTTTTATCGCTTTTATCGCCTTTGATTTCAAATTAAATAAGCCAATCAGAGAGTGAGGTGTAATACGAATCGCGTGAAAGGGCACTAATTGACACTCGTAAACAAACTCTTGATGGCGCAATGATAATAACGCAAAGGACGTTACGCCAAAAATGCCTCTAAAACGGGGCCCTAAACCCAAAGAAGGAGTTATAAATGACATATGCAGATTGTGTTGTATTACTCGGCGGCAATATAAGTTGAATAGAACCTTCCTAGCACGGTTTCCTGTTTGCATAGTTTGACACCTCTGGCTGTGTAATTTACCACATGTTTTGCTATTGCGGTTTGTTTTGCATTGGCTCATTGTTATTTGCAAGGTATTCTTTAGCTCTGGAAGGACAAGATCTGATATATTCCGTGAAATTGTTGATTACTTGCATTTAATGTTTGTGATGCCGGGCCCGGCCCGGTTTATTTAACACTGATGTACCGATGTATTGATCTTATCACGGTCACAGATGACATATTTATCTTACTTCGTAAGAGAGACTGTTGGTGATTCGCGAAAGCTAAAAGTTGGTTTTAGAGAGACATTTTCGTGTTGTAAAGGTTATACTCGGCTTGCATTAATATCTAATTTGATCGGGCGGTTTGTCTCTTTAGCTCGACGTTTGGGTTTTACCTCTCTTGCGTACTGCCAAAACATCATTTCGTGAAAGTAACTAAATCACAGTCTGTTTTTCCTTTAGAATATTTTTCTGCTTTCGCTGCCGGGACATTTAGTGAGTATATAGCTTTCTCTTTGCCTTCCTTTCGTCCGCATTCTCCATTTTGCCATCTGCACGTAAAACACAGACGTTTTCCCATGGGATGGTTAAATGGTATCGATTAACATTTGAGTGACATTTCACAGCTCTTAGCCAATCCGAAATTCGCGTGCACTGGCGAACGCATAATTCAAAAAAACCCACGCATTCCGGCAGGCGGGATCTCAACTCGACTCCTCACCAAGCCCCTCGCTGCTTGGCGGCCAAGACCAAAGCATGCGGCCGCTAAAAAAGAACTCGCTCGCGAAATCCCGCCAGCTACGCAGGCTAGCGCGAGAAAAATTCACTCGTGCCCGCTAATCCCGCCAGCTACGCAGGCTAAGAGTTTGTTTATGAGTGTCAATTTAATGTCCTTTCACGCGATTCGTATTACACCTCACTCTCTGATTGGCTTATTTAATTTGAAATCAAAGGCGATAAAAGTGGGCGGATAGCAAAACCCCTAAGAAATCCGGCAGGCGGGAATGACGCGGGCTTCGCCCGCGCGAGAAAAATTCACTCGTGTCCACTAATCCCGCCAGCTGGGCAGGCTAACAACCCCCTACCTTTTTCTGTTTAAAATTATTTTCCAGATAGTATCCATGTACTGTGAAAATTGTGGAAGATTTCACCGAGGCATACAATTGAAGCTGGTTTTCAATGCAGTGACTCATGTTTGTTGATCTTTGTGACCATTACCTACCCCTTACCTAGTGTTACATGTACAAATTGGTTTAAAAACGGCTATTTCGTATCACTTATTCGAGTGTTATTTTACTTTGTAAACAATGTAAGTTTAGAGTGTCTTGAGTTCTAACAAACCAAATCACATGTCCGGAGATAAGCCTCTTTTAAGAAGAGAGACTTCGAAACTGAATTTCGCTCAAATGTTAGCCTGACTAGCTTCGAGACTAGCTGTGTGTATTTTATTGTATATACAAGCAAGTAGCTGCCCCGGCTGCATGAAAAAATCACTTTCCTGGGAGTTTAATCTTTTAGAAAATGGAGATACAAACCTATATCAGTGGCGGATCCAGGGAAGGGGACTGGGGGGCGGGGGCGGGCCCCCATCTTATTTTTTACTCTCTGTTTAGATTAGGACCTATTTCGTCAGATTAATTTAAGTCAAATGTTCCTTTTTGTGGGCCAATTAATACAGAAAGCTCCTGTTGTTACTTGAATTTAGGGCTGCAGGCAGAGGGGGGGATGCATGGGTGCGTCCGCACCCCCTCACACGCCTCAAAGGTCCGCTTCATCTGAGAGGGAGGATTAAAATGACTCTCAGAATGCAGGAAAAGTGGATTTCAACCCGGATCCCGCCTAGACACTTATGCTTTTGATGCTCTCACCTACCCCACCCATGTCCAATACACTCGATCTGTAACGGATCGTCTAAGGGGTTGACGACCCGACACGGATCGCCGTATCGCCAACATTGTGACGATCCGTCACGGATCGTTACGATCCGTCTTTGGAAAAGTCAATCCGTCAACAGGAAGTCATTTCGCGAGACAGTTAAACGGAAGTGAACTCTATCACCGGAAGTGAGCTTGTCAAGAATATTTCGGCGGATCGTTACGATCCGACTCGGGTCGTCACGACCCGTCACAACGAAGTCGCTCCGTTACAGGTCGCGAAAATTCGCGATCTCTTTCGGGCCGGTGAAACAACCAACCGATATACTACATGACAATACCTCGTTCCAAAAGAATGTGGCCGCAAACAGTGATATAACAGCAGGGTTGGAAACTAAAATTTTGGAGTGCTCGCCATTTTGGCGAGTGACGTTTGAGCTTCACTCGCCCAGTCTCCTAGCTACACACAAACACAGAAAACATTAACACCTAGTCTGAAATGTCATCCGTCCTCTCTTCCTTACCCCCCAGAGGAGGGGCGCGGGCGAGAAGGACGCGCCCCTCGCCCCTCGCCCGCGCCCCTCCTCTGGGGAGTAAGGAAGAGAGGACGGATGACATTTCAGACTAATTAACACCCCCTCCCGCCCTCTTTTCCGCCCACGAACATCAACATCGAGAGATTCACGGACCGTTGTTGACATGCTGTTATCAGAAGCGGTATTTTCTTGCTAGCGGATATTTTAGAGACCCCAGGAAGAAAACTCCACATTTTAACACTGAGTTCAAATATATAGTCTCTTCATCATTCGACGAATACCAAGTGAAGCTATTTTTGTATGTTTGCGAACCAGAAATTAGTTTGCGACAAAGCGTCAGGTTTGTGGGAAATTTCAAAATGGTAAACAGTGTAAATTATTTCAAAGTGGAAAGTAAAAAGATGAAAATCCTACTCGCCAAACCGGGCGAGTGATTGGTGATCGGTACTCGCCTGACAGTTTTGACACTCGCCTGGGCGAGTGGGCGAGCGCTAATTTCCAACCCTGTAACAGCGTAATAAAGAGCAGTTTCGGAACAAGGAGACAACAAACAAACAGCCTACGAACTGCAACCAAGTGACAAAAACTACATGTATATACCTCGTTCTAAAAGAATGCAGCCGCAAACATTCATTTTAATGCACGATAAAACACAGTTGCGGAACAACGAGGTACCAAACAAACAGGCTATGAACAACCAAGCGAATAAAGTACATGTATATCCCTCGTTCTAAAAGAATGCAGCCGCAAACATTCATTTTAATGCACGATAAAGAACAGTTGCACGAAACAAACAACCTACAACAACCAGGCGAATAAAGTACATGTATTAATATAGCGCGTTCTAAACCAGTGGTAATCACAGGTTAGAAAGAGCGGGCCTGGATGCACTTAAGGGAAGGTACTGGGACGGTTGGGACGAGAGTCAGTGTAAATTTTTAGATTGCAAAATACATTCCTGTGGAAGTTTTTTGGGAAGTTTGCCTTGAGATATATTTGCACATCTGGTGAATTCTTTGCAGAAAAAGATTCCTCAACTTCCTGTTTGAACGACACATTTTCGGATCCTTTCGCATTGCAACCGTTCATGATGGAAGAACAAATAACTCAAGTCACCTGAACATTTTCACGGCAATGTTAGTCTAGTGTTTCCAACGGGTCGCGAAAATTTCTCAGTGTTAAAAAATTAATCATAAATCACTGGACAAAAGATAATTATTTCGAGTAACGCGTCACGCTTAATGCATGATTTTATCGTTTCCGGCTTTTACTTCGGGTAGAAGAGCACAGAACACGTCATCAGAGTGGAATCTATGATACCGCATAATTTAACACAAGTTACCACTTAATTATGTACTAGTGCATAATTATGTAGCACTCAATGTGCAGTGTAGAAGTGTAGAAGTGTGAAAGTGTGGTAGTGTGGAAGTCTAGAAGTTTGGTAGTGTGGAAGTCTGGAAGTCTGGAAGTCTGGAAGTCTGGAAGTGTAGAAGTGTGGAAGTGTAGAAGTGTGGAAGTGTGGAAGTGTGGAAGTGTGGAAGTGTGGAAGTGTAGAAGTGTGGAAGTGTGGAAGTGTAAAAGTGTAGAAGTGTGGAAGTGTAGAAGTGTGGAAGTGTAGAAGTGTGGAAGTCTGGAAGTGTAGAAGTGTGGAAGTGTGGAAGTCTGGAAGTGTGGAAGTGTAGAAGTGTGGAAGTGTGGAAGTGTGGAAGTCTGTAAGTGTGCAAGTGTGGAAGTCTGGAAGTGTAGAAGTCTGGAAGTGTAGAAGTCTGGAAGTCTGGAAGTCTGGAAGTGTAGAAGTCTGGAAGTGTGGAAGTGTGGAAGTCTGGAAGTCTGGAAGTCTGGAAGTCTGGAAGTCTGGAAGTCTAGAAGTCTAGAAGTCTGGAAGTGTGGAAGTGTGGAAGTGTGGAAGTGTGGAAGTTTGGAAGTCTGGAAGTCTGGATTCTGGAAGTGTGGAAGTATGTAGGTGTGAAAAGAAGAAAAGAATGAAGGTAAAACTCACTGGCACATAAAGAATTAAAAAATTATTTTTAATCAATAAATATCTTCAATAAATATCTTTAGAAATCTTGGTTCCCTTGATTTCAATACTTGAGAACTGTAACAACAACAGAGATGGAAATATATAATATTCTGCTATTCACAATTAATTTGTTTTTGCATATGCTTAAAGGTTCTTGTATATCATTGATTGTATTGGCATTATCGGACATTCTCGTCCATAATTTTAGCGTGAGTTCGTAATTGTACATTTCCTTAAACATTTTCTGAGATGGCTTTGGAGTCCAATTCTTGATCGGCAGATGCGGTGACAAGAACCACAGACATAGGTGGAATTAGTGGGTGGAGCAAGGGCCCTGGCCTTCTGACGTTCTCTCCTGGTATCCACTGTGATGTGCAGAAGCTTTTCTTCCTCTTGTAGGCCTTTGGCACAATTTGTTTGCCACGCACTCTTGTCACTGGCAAGAGTCTCCCACGAATCGATTGGAAGACCAATGGCCTGCATGCCCCTCTTAACCACATCCTTGAAACGGAGCTTTGGTCGTCCAACCGGTCTTTTTCCTTGTGCTAGTTCTCTGTACAAGAGTTGCTTGGCAATGCGGCCCTCATCCATTCGATGAACATGGCCAATCCACCGCAGACGTCTTTGGCGAAGAAGGGTATATACGGAAGGGATGCCTGCTCTCTCCAAGACAGCACTGTTCGTAATGTGGTCCTGCCAGGAGATGGAGAGGATGCGCCGCAAGCAACGCAGGTGGAACACATTCAGGCGTTTTTCTTGTGTTGCATAGGTTGTCCAGGACTCGCTGCCATAGAGGAGCGTGCTGATGATGCAGGCTCTGTATACAGCTATTTTCGAAGCTATTTTGGTGGGAGTAGTGAGCTTATGGTTTTCCCAGACACGTTGTGAAAGCTTTGACATGTTGGTTGCAGCGTGCCCAATCCTCTTTCCTATTTCTGTGTCAAGGGAGGTGGTGCGAGTGAGAGTAGAACCAAGGTAGATGAAGCTGTTGACCGTTTCAAGTGCATAGTCCTTGATGAAAAGAGAGGAGGAAGCGTCGGTACCCTGAGTCATGATTTTGGTTTTTTTGAGGCTAATGGTTAGGCCAAAGTCATCACAGGCGTTCGAAAAGCCATTGAGGAGGTTCTGGAGATCGTTGTCACTTTGAGCAACCAGAGCTGCATCGTCGGCAAATAAAAAGTCTCTGAGGAGAACTTGGCTGACTTTGGTTTTCGATCTGAGTCGGGCAAGATTGAAAAGTTTGCCATCAGACTTCCAGACTTCCAAACTTCCAGACTTCCAGACTTCCACACTTCTACACTTCCAGACTTCTACACTTCCAGACTTCCAGACTTCCACACTTCCACACTTCCACACTTCTACACTTCTACACTTCCAGACTTCCACACTTCTACACTTCCACACTTCCACACTTCCACACTTCTACACTTCCACACTTCCACACTTCTTCACTTCCACACTTCCACACTTCCACACTTCCACACTTCCACACTTCCACACTTCCACACTTCCACACTTCCACACTTCCACACTTCCACACTTCCACACTTCCACACTTCCACACTTCTACACTTCCACACTTCTACACTTCCACACTTCCACACTTCCACACTTCTACACTTCCAGACTTCCAGACTTCCAGACTTCCAGACTTCCAGACTTCCACACTACCAAACTTCTAGACTTCCAAACTTCCACACTACCACACTTTCACACTTCTACACTGCACATTGAGTGCTACATAATTATGCACTAGTACATAATTAAGTGGTAACTTGTGTTAAATTGTGCGGTATCATAGATTCCATTCTGATGACGTGTTCTGTGCTCTTCTACCCGAAGTAAAAGCCTCGTTTCCTATTGTTGCGAATGTTTTTATCGTTTCCTATTGCCGCGAACCAATCAGAGATGTTTTTTGATCAGTATCGATTCAATATTCTCACCAAACGCAGCTTCCACGTGTGCGCTTTTGAGACGTGTTTTTGACGCATGTTAATATGTACCAGCTAAATAAAACTTACGTCTCAGTGGCCAAAATATGGACTATACACAGGTAATAGAAACAAACCTCGCAGTGTCCGCGGAGACAGTCGGTAAACGCTCTGTATTTATTATTCACCACTGAATTTTCCTTCAGCTGAAAACGACACGAATTTATTCATTCAAGAAAGTTTTACCCTGCGTGAAGGTTTGCGGTTTCGTATTTGCATTGAGAAAATCCTTTCATTCAAGTTAAATTTTTTGTGTACAAAAAGAGAAAAGGGAAAAGTAGAGAGAAAAGTCAATTACACCCTCCTCCTTATGAAATACTAGATATATGCAAGTAAGCTAAATAACATTGCTGATCCTAGCAGTATGCAGGACGCGTGTCACATATCAACCTAGTAGTAAATGGCCTAGCTAGCTCACCACGAGTCTCTCTCAGTTGGTTGGAGCGCCCAACCGGTATCTGGGAAGCCATGGGTTCGGTTCCCGTCGGGGACTCAGAATTTTTCTTTGTCCCATGCTCGTGTCATTGTTGGAAAAGATCATCTTCATTATTTATTACCGAGCTTAAAATTTACCATCTTTATTATTTACTACACAACAGTTTACTTTGTCTGACTGATTTCAGCAACAAAATCAACCTGAACTTAAACTATTATGCTCTACTTTTATTTTGTAAAGCAATATCGTTTTCCCTTTTTCTTCTTTGTTTTTCTATAGACTTAATGTAAGTAGTGTTAGTTTCTCCTCTTTCTCCTCAACAAATTGTAATTTTATTATAGTATGTAACTGTCCCGTAAGTAGTGTAAGTAAACGATTTGTAAGTAGTCTTTTTTTTCAGTAATGTAAGTAACTGTCCCGTGAGTAGTTGTAAGAAATTGATTTGTAAGTAGGCTTTTTCTTTTTTGTGTGTTGCAATTAAATAAACTCCCGATATCTTCATTAATGAAATACAGTAACTGATGATTTGGGCTGAGGATAATTATAACGACAACATTTCCTCCCTACAACATTACAAAACACAGCACCTTTGAAATAATTCTTTAATCAGAATAGATCGCAAACCCGTCTATCTTCGAGAACGGCTTACAAATGGAATTTGACAGTTGAGTCTTTTATGAAAGACGCGACCTTGTTTCTCTCTTATGAGGAATTTCAAAATAAACAAAGTTTCAAAGCCTGCCCTCTCGAATTCAGCAGAATTACCGCAACGCTGATTCAAAGACAACATAGATAGTCCCGAAAAAGAAAAGATCGAACCTTTCATTAAAACCTTCTTAGAAACCAAAAAAACCAGCAACTTAACGTATAGAACTCTTGTTGCAATTAAAAGTGAAGAACCGAGAACTTCTCAGGCGAAATGGCACGAAGATTACACCTTGGAAAAATAGAAAAAAAGGGACCAGACTTATGATAATTTTTCCATTTGAGTTTCTCCATCGCTGGCTACCAACAAATTCATTTTTATGTAAAACTACGGTTAAAGACAATGATCGCTGCACTTCCGGAAAAGAAACAGAAAGTTTGCTCCACGTTTTCTGGAGTTGTAATCTGATCTCTCTCTTTTGGGATTTTTAAATGGCTTCAATCATGCTCATTAATACAGAAGGAAAAAAAGTCTAGATATGACCACCGCCATAGGATTTAACCCAGACACCTCAAATACAAAGCTGCAAATCAATTTCTCATGTCTGATGAGCAGGGTTTTTATCTGGGCCTGTAAACTGAAAAACCAAACTCTTAGTCTTTCACACTTTTTACGCCTTCGAAAAAAGACTCATAAAATTGAAACAAATCAAACAGCAGTAAATCTTCTTACTTTTGACCATTGCCAAAGACCTAGTTTAAGCTTAAGTTTCATAAACTTAAAATTAACGTTCCACTTTCTTTCCTCTCTTCTGTTTTTGTTTTTCCAACGGCTGCCTGAAACTCTTCATTTATTGTAAATCGTTTTCTGTAAGTTTGTCGTAGTTAAGTGTCGTATGTATTATATAAGTTAACAGAAAGTAGAGTATTGTAGTTTCTAAGTTGTAGTTTGTAAGTAAGTAATGTAATGTAACCATAAAATAAATAATGCCTGTAAGTTGTGTTGTTAACGTTGAGCAATAATCAAAGGCCCTATGAGGCCACGACTGTTTTTTTTTTAAGCGATGACGTCATCGTTCAATGTGTTCGTGCGAGTTCTTGTTGCTTTTATTTAACAAGTGACGAATTAAATCGTCGAAGTCGAACGTGCATCACTTGTAAAGATCTATACGGATTTACGTTGTTTTTCATTTTGATTTGCATTGGGAGTAAAAGAAGCAAGCTCCAAGCAGACAAATTCAAGTTTGCGTGTTTTCGTGCTAGCGTGTTTACACTCTTTTCTCTGTACAGCGTATACGATTGACGTTCAATTTCCGGAATGTGTTTTGATAGTGCCATGAGCATGATAGGTTTGATCTTGCATTCTTTGATTGCTGTGAAGATTAAGCGTCGCATAAAATTTATTTTGAAATCGGCTAGGTTGACCTTTGTCGCGTGACACTGATAATCTTCTGTCAGCTGGCGATTACACAAACTTTGCTTTCAATTTCCCTTTCACCGTCACATGCAAACTTAAGAAAATTCTGCTGATTTTTCTATAGGGCAGAAACAACATACACCTGATTTAAGGTAAAATAAAAATAATATATGTTCAAAATCGATTTTCAAATTTTCATCACATACCCATCAAAACAAAACCATTAACGCCTAAAGTACAATGGTCTGTCATCGGTCTTAATAAACCGCAACGTCAAACTGAGAGTAGCGTTACATGTAGGTCTGCCAACCATCTGTCAACGGCCTTTTGTTTACATCTGATCGACTGAAGGAATGAAGGAAGGATGGCTTCAAATCGCCACTCATTCCGTAACTCCCGTTTTGCATACGCAAAAACAGTCGTAAAAAGGGTGTTTTACAGTAGTAAAGATAAGCGTGAGTATCACGTCTGGCGTTTTAATGTCAAAGTGATCAAGATAAATAAACAAACTACATAAAATACCATACTTTTAATTAATCAGCCTTTTCGCATTCTGCACTGTCCTTCGAGTCTCTGATTTGAGACTGAGGTCATTAGCGTTGCCGGACATCCCAAAACACGCTAAAATGACAAAAAGTGCATGAAACAGAAAAATATCACGACAGGACTGAGAGCTCTTGACACTTCGCGATAAGGAGGAGAACGGGCCGATTAACGTGGTTATTATGGTACTTAATATAATAGCCAAAGGAACTCAAAAAAGACGAAATACAAAGGGGAGGCCCCAATCCTCGCCGCCCCGCGCTTTCGTGGGTTTCAATTTGTTTTTCAATTGGATATATGGGGCTAAGGACAGTTCAAGTGCAAGTAGTTGAGGTGTAGGGTTTTATGCCTTGCGGAAAAAAAAATTGTATAAATGAATACTGTGGTGTGCATCTTTTCAAACTAAGAAAAGGAAGCAGTGAACCGGATGCCTTGTTTGAAATGTTGGAAAGCTGTGTCAAAAGTAAGTTGCAGTTATGTGTTATGTGTGGTAGAGAAGCCGTAAGGAGGCAGATTTACGAAGCGCGAGAATGTGATCAGAATAAAATAGAATTAATTTAGTAATTGACTGTGAAAAAATCCTAAAAACGAAACGTAATTCATTCATTACAGTCATGGTGTTGCTACGTGAGCTAAAGGTTAAGCGACAGCTAAGCTTTACGGGCTCGCGAAGTATAGCAGTAAAGCCGAAGTAGAATAAAGTATTCAAAACGCGCTTGACACTGAGTTTGCCTCTCGCTATAGCTCCAGCGCACGCAGAGGATGCCTCGAAAGAATCCTGCGTTATTATTCATCAAGCTCGCGCGATGCCCATATATGGTTAGAAAGCCATTGTTATCCGTCATCCCCACCTAACAGATATCCTGCGATATACGTAGGTTGCCAAGGTTCGTCCGAAATCTTGCAAGGCGCTGCACAACCACAGTTTTTCTGGCTACAAAAATTTTTTCGTTAACAATTTGTTGAATAATAAAACAATTATCCTGCTCAATCTTGCGGAATATCGTCTGATTTTAGCCAACTCGGCCTACGGCCTCGTCGGCTAAGTATCCCGATATTCCGCGCGATTTCGCAGGATAATTGTTAATTATTCGGCAATAAAGAAGAAGAGCTTGATGAGCTGAGAAAAAAAAAACTCGGGTGGAGAAAAAAAAAACAGGCAAAAACCTCTCAAATGTTAAAAGGATACGAAAAACGGAGAAGGCAAGAGGTTTTAAACGAAGAAAGAACTGCATCGAAAAACAGGCTCAGAAGGCGCAGACAAATTAGACAGATAATAGAACAGGGACCAGGATCGATAGAAGATATCAGAAGAGAGTTTATAGTTCTGGGCACATCTTGGATAGATTATCTGGAGGACGCAAAGAACGAGTTCGGTGTCGATGACGTTTCTTTTGTCTTCTCAAACTCATTAATAATTCATGAGGTGGTTACCCAATCAGCTTGCATCAATTCGGTCAGGTGCATGTATGTTGATACCCAATAAACATACCGATCAAGACACATTCGATTAGTTCAAAAACTAATCAAGACACTGATCAAGAAACTTGAATTTTAATCAGTCTTCACTGAATTTTAATCAATGAATATTTATTAGTAGGTAGTAACCTTGAAATTTTTTAATTAACAATACAACTCATGAAATCGGAAATGGTGCTGACAACAATTCCTTAAATACAGATAGCGTCGGATACTAAATACTATTACATAAATTGTTTTTGGTGGATATCACTCTTCGTTCTTTTTGCTCTACTTCAATGACAAATTTGCTTTGCCAACAATTCAGAGAGTCGCATGCAAATTGTAATCTCTAAACGAGCCTCCTGAATGGATGGAAATTTGTCTCCACCCGAGTTCTTCGCCATTTTTTAAAAACGTTAACGCGTATTTGTTTTTTATACCTTGTTGACGGGGAATAAGGCTTTCTTGACGTAATTCTCTTTCTCGTAAACCATTTTCAGCTCCTAAAACCACGCCGCTCCTTCCTCGCTCATGGTTGGGACGCTAATGAATCATGCATGCAATCGCGTTCTTACAGAAAAGGGCAAAAATTTGCCACTGTTGTTATTGTTTCATTTGACAAAACATGTCACTGCGTAATTTCCTATTGTTTCATTTGAGAAGCCAGCTCAAAAACTCGTGCTTCGTTTTTCATCAGGGGTTCCAAACACCTCGAAACAATAAAAGGTGTTTCGAACCCCTGATGAAAAACTCGCACTCGTTTTTGATCTATTACTTATTATTAAGGAGGCAGCAGGGTGTTGACCGCACGTATGACTGACGAGAAAGAGGGCAGCCAAGTCAGTAATAATTGAAAGTTAAAACCTTTCTGGACATTTTAGTAAGGAGTTAAAAGCTGGGCTCATTTACCCCCTCAAAACTGTAGCCACCTTAAGCGCTTTATAAGACGTTGTGGGAATAAAATATCGTTGATTTAGAACACTAAGTACTTCTAAATAACGACTTCTTTACGTAAGATGAATAAAACAAACTCACCTCTTGTGTGTCCGTTGTGTTTTTTGGCTATTTTCGCTGTTTTGGGCTTTTTATGCCACCACTCAGTGTTATTCCCTTCATTACGCTCGCAGCATAGCAAACATAGGCATTACTGACAAATTCAATAAATAAAACATGCACTGCCTTGAAACAAAAAGGTACTGTGTTTTAAGTCTAGCTAAAACATGATTCACTGTGCCCTTATGTGCTTTACCTTCATTTATATCACTGAAGTAATCTGGTGACTAAAGTTGCTCGGGTACGAAAAACTTGTTTTATCGGCAGTGACCGCCAGTTTAAGGGGCTAAAAATGGAACAAAATGGACTGAATTAATTTTTACCTCCATTCCGAAAATGCAGGAGTTAATTTGAAGGAGTACTTACCAATAAAAGACGTGGGAAAAAACGTAGAGCCAGAGAAAAAGTTAACTGCCACGCACTCAACTGACTCAACCCGTACCCTGTAAACGTGCGCGCGCGATAGAAACTGAACGGTTTGATCACTGTGTAACCTTTGCGCGCACAAATACAAACCAATTTGCTGATCTGTCTTCAGTTCAAAAATGACAGCAGAACAAAAGAAAAAGACAATACCGATAAATATTTGAAAATTTGATACAGGAAACCTCAATATGCCAAGCAACGCGAATAATTCCCAGAAAGTATTGCAACATCCACCAGCCAGAAAATTCAATTTTCAGTTCCCAGCAGCAGAACCACAGCCAGTTTCGCGTCAACCAAATTTCCCAGCAAGAGATTTCTCTCCTTTTAATGTTCCCAGCCAGCTAAATTTGTGACTGACGAGCGGGTATTTTGAAGAGCGGCTCTGTTGGGTACTCCTGCCAAGTTGTTTGAAAACTTACCAGATGGAAGATTTAGTGTAAGAATTAAGTTTTTAAGAGAAACAAGAGATGGATAGGTTATAAATAGAGAGACGGGGCCAGTTATTTTAACTGGAATGGACAACGCATACTGCCAAAACTCATATCCGTTTACAGCTGTCGCCTATTGTTTATATTAAAAGAGCCAAATATTGATAACTTGGAGCCAATGAGAGATGGTGACTTGAATTATGTTGCTCAAAGAGTAATGGAGCATTTTGATGGAGCTCCAAGGGGACAGAAAACAGGCGCATAAAGATACATGAATGGGAAGCCGATCAGGTGCACGAAAAAGAAGCGAAGGTTGAAGACGTAGCAAACTCGAAAATCATAAAAGATTTAACAGGCGAATATATATAACGGCGGAAAATACACAAACTATGGATTGAACAAATCGATAGAAATAATCTGCCACAACAAACACGCATGGTCAAAGAACTTGTGCTTTCCGCAAGTGGGAAACGTTCCTTTTTCGAATGAGACGTGTAGGAAGCTATCAAAATGGAGACAGAGGACAAAGCAGCAGCGTTATAGCTTCTTGGAGGCAACGATAAACGGCTTACAGTGGACCAGGGAGAGGCAAGACTTGCTGAGAGCGTCTGTAGGCATTTGAAAAACAACGAAAAATTAGCAGAAAAGATTTTTTGAAAGAATTGCGCGGCGAGCGTCAAGGTGACAAAACTAAACGGATGGAAAACAACGCCATTGAGCTTTTTGGAAGACATCGATCCAGAAATGGTATGTCGAGCACTTGTACGGTTGCATGACACAAACGATGTTATTAGCATAGACATGAGGGCGTGTTATCCAGCAAGTCTCAGGGGCAAGGGGGAGGCTTGGAGGTATTTCAAAAACTTCGGCCATTCCACACACAAAATGACAAGGGCAGCAATCAACGGCTCCTTGCCCGAAGACATAATAGCGGGTTTTGCACAGTTGCAAGAATTGGGAATCGAAGAAAAGCACAAAAGAGGTTTCTGCCACAAATGTTTGGTTCCCTGCAACGGCAAAACGCTCAAGCTGCAGAAAGGAGAAATAAAAGATGCCCAGTGGTAGGACAAAGGCGACGTTTTGCATCTGCCAGACTACCAGGCGGCGTATTTCCCGGAACCAGAACACAAAGAAAAGCAAGCAGATGGAAGACTCAGTGAGGCCGTGTTTCAATGACCCCATAGCGCGGCACCAGCTAAGTTAAAACGAGAGCGATCTAGTTATTCAGGGCCAGAAACCTGCTTATTCTCACACCCACGTACCGCCTCGCTGAAGCCGTGAGATGTTAGCAAGAGGGGTCAAGGCATAAACCTACCACAGGACACAAGAAATGATGGGGGAATATATGCAGTATGTAACATGGAAATGCTTTGAAGTGTTGCCCCAAAAGACACGCAACAGTTTTTTTTTATAGATCCGCTTGACAAAAGTAAGGCCCACTGTAAAGGAAATGTGAACCTGACTTTTATAGAGTGCAAAGAAAAAAAGGAGCAGCCGCCCTCCTTTACCGAACGTTAGCTGGAGATAACTCCGTGTTGGACGGCAGAACCAACAATTCTTCGCGAACGTAGCCTCTCTTTGAGCCATCATCATACAGATAAAGAACAGGCTCGTTTGGTTAAGCGACAACCTTTCCGCACTCGTGTAGACGTTCAAAGACTAAACTGGATCTTTAGCTCTTTTTACGCCACCTTCCAGCCCCCTGGTTGGTATAAGTACTTACAATACACGAGGAAGGGGAGCATTTTCTCTTACAAACCAACCGGTTTCGAATATTTCGTCGATAGTTTGGAAGACACAGCCTTTTCGTTAATTGCGAAAGCGGGTTCCTTGCCAGTTAAGGCCCGGTAATATGAGCGAAACTTTTGTTAAACTTGTCTCACAACATTGTTGCATTGCAAGTTGAACGAGTTGCTGCCCGTTATACTACCGCGTGCTCAACTTGTCTCGGAACAAATTTAAGTGTTGCAAGTTGCAGGAGTTGCAAAAAGTAGAACTCGTTTCTACTTTTTGCAACACTTTGTTTTCAACTGGCAACACTGAAATTTGTTGCAAGACAAGTTGAGCAAACGGTTAACCAAAGCAGTAGACGTCTGTCCAGTTGGGGGTGGAATCAGCAGCCCAGCCTCTTTGAAAGCTTCCTCAGCTTCGTCGTAAGCTTCCTCAGCTTCGTCATAAGCAGCCTAGCTTCTTTGAAAGCTTCCTCAGCTTCGCTTAAAACATCAAAGGCTGTTGCCAAAGCAGCCTTAGTTTTTTAAATCATTTTTTGCTTTGTTGAAACTTTTAAAGCTTTGTCTAAGTCAGTCTGAATAACAGGCACTTCGCAGACTGTTAAGTCATAGCCATCTTCGTCGCGCGGGGTACCGCCATTTTGCTCTTCTTGAAGTTCGTAATAGTCAATTATACTCTGTTAGTTAAATTTATCCTTGGGTCGACATCGTGTATACTTACTGAAAACATTAGTCCAATATGGTTCAACGAAAAGTAGGAGGATATTTGAGCGACTCTTGCCACAGAGATCCTTGCTGTGTATACCATATTGTCCCGCTCCTCCTGTGAGAGGAAAAGGTCACGAAACATAGGAAAAATATCATAACCAACTGTATCCACAGGAAGACCGAGCGATGGCCGTGTTAATGATATGCAATGGTCGTTCTCGGTTTGACTCAAACGATCGAATAAAATGCCCCATAAATTGCTGAATTTGAGATCTTTTGTTCCTCAATTACAATAACATGTAAGCCAGATAAATAAAGATCACTTATCTAATGTTGATTGTCTGTTTTTTCGAGCTTTGGTGGGATTTTGGAGGCGGCGTGGCCCAGTGGTTAGGGCCCTGGACTTGCAACCTGGAGGTCCCGGGTTCAAATCCTCCTCCCTGCCACTAGGTGGATTTGTTTTCTGTAGCCCAGAACTCAACTCCACCACGCTTTGTAAATAGCCACATGGTCAGCCTCCTGCCAGTTGGGATTCTTAAGATGCTATGTTTAATTTGTTTTATACTTGTTTGTAACGCGCATTTGATCATATTCACATGAAATTTGCGCGATATAAATGCTAATTATTATTATTTTGGGTTGTCCGGGAAAGTATGACATCAGCGCTGATCCTCCGTTCAACCTGTTGTCCATCCACCCAGAAGAATTCCCCACTCTAAACGTGACCCTTTGAAGAAAGAACTAGATCGAATGGAAAATGTTAGCATTATTGAGAAAGTGCCTTTGAAAGAGCCAACAGATTGGGTTAGCAGTCTTGTGTGTGTTGATAAACCAGATGGGCCCATTCGGGTTTGCCCAGATCCAAGGGATCTTAATCGTGCTACCAAGCGAGAACACTATCCACTACGATAAGTTGAAGATATCACTTCCAGCTGTGCAGGAGCCACACTGTTTTCAACCCTGGATGCTGAGAAAGCTTTCTACCAAATTCAGCTGGATGAGGAGAGCAGCAAACTGTTGACATTTACAAACTGTTGACATTTAATACCCCGTTCGGGAGGTATCGTTACCTGAGGATGCCAATGGACATCACGTCTGCTCCAGAGGTGTACCAACGGGGAATGGAGCAAGTGTTCGAGGGGATTCAGGGGGTTAAAGTTGTTATGGATGACATGATCATGTATGGATCTACCAAGTAGGCGCATGATACGCGACTGAGGGATGTTTTAGACCAAGCCCAAGACGATCTGAGATCCAAGTCCAAGTGCCATATCGAGGAGAAAGAAGTGAAGTTTCATAGTCATGCTTTCACGAAGGACGGCTTAAAAACTGATCCCGAGGAAGTCAGGGTAGCAGTTGACATGCCAAGGCCCACAGACAAAGCTGGTACTCAGAGACTGTTTGGCACGGTCAACTATGTTGGCAAGTTTATTCAAAATATGCCTGACCTTACGCCACCACTGAAACAGCTGCTGTATCAAGATGTAGAGTGGCACTGGGAGGAACAGCATGACGCTAGTTTCAAGAAAGTACAAGAAGCTCTTGCTCTTTCACCTCATTTGGAGGAGCAGGTGACAAATGCTGAATAGTCTGATCTCAGACCCGCAGTTGGACAGGTTTGCAGAAGAAACTAAGCGAGATGAGATACTTCCTGAGCTGCAAAAGGTGATTTTGACCGGTTGGCCTGAGACGAGAAGTCAGGTATTGTCTAAGCTACAGGAGGTTTGGAATTACAGAGATGAGTAAACTGTAAGTCATGGATTGGTCTTGAAGCGTCAGAAGATTTTTGTACCTAAACGTCTAATAGAGAGGACACCTGGGCATCAACAAAACGCTAATGAAAGCACGTGATGTCTTGTTCTGGCCTGGCATGGCTGCAGAAATAACTGAGAAAGTCAAGAAGTGCCCAGGTTGCCTAGAGAATCATCGGCCATTTCAGTAGTCTGAACCACTAAAGTCCCACGAGATCCCACCACTGCCTTGGGCCGAGGTTGGCACGGACCTCTTGCGAGTGGTCGGAACTACCTTGTAACAATTGATTATTACTTAACCAGTACTGCAGTCATCACAGGTATGGTCTTCCATCAGTCCTAATGCGAGACAATGGTCCATGTTACAGTTCTGAGCAGTTCTGTACAGGCCCGCAAATGATCCCGGGACCGCAAATGATCCCCATATTGTACCGTAAATGATCCCAGGACCGGAAATGATTCCTGAAAGTGATACCGCAAAAAAAAAAAAAGAATGGCGTGGACTCCAAGAAAAGTCTATGTATGCATACATATTTTAATTATCTTAAGTGAAGATTAAAGGCAAGAACCTCAGGTATGAAATCAACCGCAAAGAAGGACTGCACGAAATAACAAAATTAGTACATGTAACTGTATAAGTTTGCACCGCAAAAATGAACAGGAATCTTCAAAGGTGCCTCTGCTGTGTAATTACAAAAGCACAACTTGGACTACTTGCATCCTTTGCACGGGTAAGCGCAAACGATTTCTACATGCCACATTTGCAATTTGTTACTTTCTTGTTAAATGAGCAGCAAAACTATGGTCTGACAGTATAATTAACTCAATACAGGCCGCGCAAGCCTGTCAAGAGCAACTTGATACACCAGCACAGTCGGTGAACAAAGCTCTCTGATATTTTCCTGATCACGTCAGCATTTATTATGCATCAGTCAATTCCAGCAGTGCCCATCCCCCCCGGTAGGCTTAGCCACAAGTTGCTCGGCAACTTTTGAGATTTTTGGCAACTTGCGATTTTCGGCAACTTTTAAACTTTTTGGCAACTTATGATTTTTTTTTTAGCATTTTTTAAATTGCTTTTTAGTTTTTTCGCAACATTTATAGGCTTTTGAAAGAAAAGTCAGCTTAATTCAACTGGTTTATACCACTGTGTGAGTGTGTGGACTCCAATGCCAGCTTGGTGTTGCGCGCCTGACCATGAGGTCAGCGGTATCACATGAAACGTTTTTCAAGATGGCGGACAGGAGAAGACTGATGGCGGGGATCACTGTCAGTGATTCAGATTCCAGCTGGGAATGAAGGCTTGTTAAAAAAAGAAATTGTGAATAAAACCTTCTTATACTGTGCATGATCTAGCCGCAATAAAGCCAACTTCAAGAGCAAACAAGTAAAAAAAATAGCAACTTTTCGGCAACTTTTTTCGAAATTCAGCAACTTTAAAAATAAATAGCAACTTTTTAGAAACTTTTAGACACTTTTATGGGCAACTTGAGAATTTATCGGCAACTTGTGGCTAAACCTATCCCCCGGGCATTAGTATTTCTTTAAAAAAAATTGGCAAATTCCCCGGGGTGGAGATGAGGGAACCGGGCAAATGCCCCGCCCCCGGTTGATTGTGTTCAATCTCTCGATAGGTGATATAAAAATAAAAAACAATTTGTTGAAGAAATATCTAAAATTGAGAAAATATACCTTAAAAAACATCCACGAGGTTCTCTAGTCCTTGATGGACTAACTAATCTGCAACGTAGTCCACGTCTTGGCCTATAAAGGCCTCCATCACGAATACGCGACTCACTCCACGGTTTCGAAACCACGTGTCAAATGACCGGGGGTCGACCCGAGGTACGCAAATGCCCCACCCTCGGGACTGACAAATTAGGAAATGCCCCGCGGTTGCCCGGCAGGGGGGGGGGGGGGGGGGTGAGCACTGCTGGAATTGAAAATAAGAACGCTCAACCTCAGCCCCAAACTTAGACGTTCTTAAAAAATGAGTGTCACACACGCGTTGCAGATCTAGAAATAATGTGTTGTGCGTTTGAAACCACAGGCATTTTTTGTGAGAAATTTTGGTTGTTCCGTTTTGCGGTCTAAACATCTGCTCTCTAATTTTCTTGAATTTGAAATTCTTGTCTTCTCCCTTTGTCATTTATCTTGTGGTTATATTACTCAAAAGATGGATTGATTGATTAAAACTCAGTGTTTGACTTTTCGTCATCGTTGGGTTATTTATTACAAAGACGTTTTTAGTCAGACTGTGACACTTTATTTCTTGTTTTAGATCATTAATCGGTGCATATTGAAGCGCTATATAGACAAAATATTTTTTATGCTTGAGATTCACTGTAATCCCTAACGCTAAGTATCACTATTACCAATCGCTGTGGATTAAGTAATTTGAAATGCACTTTAACCCTTTCAGTGCCAAAGTCGACTTTTGTCGACATTTGGAGGAGTGGTCATTGAACCACTTGTGACGTCATCAGTTTACACGTGAATCAACTTTTCAGATAAGCAACTGACACAGCGTGGATTGACCTTTCCATAGGATCATGAATTTTGTATATCGACTGTATTCTGACGGAACTAATCGAAAAAAACACGCCGCGTTTTTGGTGCAAAATCGGTGCATAAACAGGCCAACACACCTGTAATTGATCGACGTCCCCTTTTCAGGGTTTACCGACGATTTTTTCCAAACTTTTCCTGCCAGAAAGAAGGATGTGAAGAGTAGAAAGGAACGAGGATAAGAAAGCAGGAAAAAGTCCAAATTTTGGCTTATACGCATTCACCGAAGTGAAAAATTGTACATTGTTACACGGAATCTCTATCAAAATGTTGCTGCAATGTTAAGTGCTTTTATAGCAAAGTTTGGGCAAAATTAGCATCCTAACAACAAAAATTGGGTTAAACGGTTAAAAAAACGCGTTTTTGGGGAAAATTCAGCAGTGAAAGGGTTAAATCCACTGTCCAAATTCGTGACTTCACACTTTTCAATCCTTTGTGGGGAGGCCATCATTTCCGGGCCTGGGATCAAGCAGTTCTCGCAACATTGGTATTTTGATCATGCCACGGTCTAATGGCCAACTGGAAAGATCTGTCCAAACCCTGAAAGCAATGCTGGAGAAAGCTGATGACCCGTACATAGCCTTTCTTTTATACAGAAATACTCCGTTAGATGGGGTGAACTTGTCACCAGCTTAGATGCTTATGGGTAGACGTCTGATAACCTTCATTCCTGTAACTGAGGATATGCTTAAACCCCAGCTGTATGACCCTGAGGAGGTACTCCCCAAAACTAAAGAAAAGGGAAAGAAAGCAGGAAGTGCAGCATAACCCTACAGCTAAGGAATTGCCGTCGCTGAAGGAAGGCGAGGTCGTGAAATTACAGGAAGGTAGCAAGTGGAAACCGGCCAGAGTCACACAAATCCTTCCTTCACCAAGGTCTTAAAAGGTGGAGACAGAGAAAGCAGTGTACCGGAGGAATCGCCGGCGTCTGTTAAAGACTGAAGAGTCCCAAACACCAGATGTCACAACTGATGACGTTCCAATGAAAACAGAATCAGATGCAGCGCCTGCTGCCACCACCCCTGACAACTCGGAAACACAGCTAGTAGAGATGCTTCTGACGACTACTACTCGATCTGGAAGAACAATCCGAGAGCGCGAGAGATTTAAGGACTTAATCAAGTACTAGAGACAGTAATCTATGTGAAACACGTTTATTAATACTGTTGACATTGCAAGTAAAAGGTTGTTGTTAAGTTTTTTGTTTAGCCACAAAGTTTTCGATTTTGGGTTAACTGTTTTATTTTTACTTTTGTAAAAAAAGGGGACATAGTGGTCAGTGGCTCTTACAAGCGCATGCTCGTATGAATAGTTCTTTACACTTTCTACGGTATATCTACCATGAAGTATAATCCCTTCCTACACTTAAGTTACAACGTATCTCCAAGAAATTTTTGATTGATGGCAAACTGAGGAACGCGATTACAATCAAGATAGCAAAACTAAAACTGGCAAAGTAAAAATCGTTCCATAAAAACCCAATTAACATTAACACTGAGTACTACAAACGATATTGTGCAAAATTTGACACTCAACATTTCGTAAAAACCCTTTTCCAAAATGGTAAAAGCCAATTCAGCTTCAAGTTGGGTTAAATAAAATACAATCTTGGCTTGAGAAATACAAACAACCCTAGTAATGCTGTAAAAAATGAACACTCGTATAGCCTTTTGAATGTGTAACAGAAAACTGTGCAATAAACCACAGCAACATGGTGCTCCCAGTTATCAACTCAATTCTTCCACATGAGAAGCATCTCTGTTAAAGAGTCTATTAGAAAGTATCGCACTAATCTAACGATCCGTCATCCTTGACAGCGACAGAGCATCCCTGAGCATGTGATCTCTTAAATTCCATAATGCATCAACGGCATTTTCATAGTCACCATAGCCACAGCCCAACCAGTTGACTGGTAACTGGGCCAGTTGTTGAGGGGTCATACTGGTCGCGTCAGGTTTGCGAGCCTGGTTCCAGTTGCTCATATGTGGGCTTCCATCGCGGAGTCCTTCAATGTACCTCAGGTAGGCATCGGAGTGATGCAGTCTTTGTGGCTTGGGAGGCGGAGCAAGGAATATGGGTGAGGGCTGTAAATAGCATCAGAAAATGAAAAAAGAACAATTAGTAGACACTCATTGTGCTCTATTGGATTCAGATTTTTTTTTCAGATTTTTATGATTTCACACTATTTACAGACATATTTTACTATCACACACTATTTATAGAAAATTCATTAATTAAAATAAGGAAAATATAATAATAGTAAAGCCAAAACAAAATGTGCTCAGTGACCAAAGAAGCATATGCTATCGTGTTGGTCACTGACACGTTAAAAAAGAAAAAAAAGACAAGACACATTAATTAATAAAAACAATAGAATAAAGGAAGGTAAAATGTGATTAACAAAAGTATGCGAATTAAACAAGTGAATAAATCATAATTAAGTTATATACAGAATTCAGAGAAATTATGCTGAAGTCTGATTGCTTCTTGATGTATTCACTGATAGAGGGAATTGACGATGATTTTTAGCTCAACAATACAGAAATGAAGGTTTTGGACTGCAATAGCAGTAGGACTTGTAAAATAATAGCAACTCGATTTCAGATCAGGTCCCAGTTTTGCGAATTCGTAATTTTCGTGGAGGCACCTCGCCAATGGTGCGCGTGAAATCGATTGGTGGGTGTACGAGAAAAATCATAACTAATTTTCAGGAAAATGAAACAAGTTAATTTTATGCTTTAAATAAACTTGGTTACTGATATAAATTTCGAGGTAAACATGAGCTTGTTGCGTTAAATCTCTGTTGTCATACAGTGCCTTAAGTTTCGGGCCAAACTCAGTGTTACGAACAACGGATTAGCTTACCCTACGCGCCGTTCGGACAAAGTGGCCAAACAAACCAAGCCAAACAAATACGAATTTTGTATTAAGAACATGATGTTAAACTTCTGTAGAGAAAATGAAAGAATTTAATTCTCCGCCAAGAATTGACCAGTCGGTTTTTACACGGAATGCCTCTTAATGAAACACTGCACGCCTTATCACTGGAACCAAGCAATACGAGCACATCAAACCTGCCCTTCGAGAATGACACTGGCTACCTGTTGAATCACGGATTATATTCAAACTTCTGCTCATCATGTGACATACGGTGAACATGCCTTTTCTTTCTCCGCACCTATATTATGGAACAGTCTACCGGATTCTGTTAAAAATCTCTTTCGTCTTTTAAATCTGCCCTCAAAACATTCTTGTTTCGGAAATCTTATTTTTTATTAATTTTACGAGAAACTGTACCTGGCTTTCATGTCACCTAATTTTAATTATTTTTTTTGTTTTATTTATTACTGTTATAAGAAACATTTTATAGGATTTAACTAATTTATTTTTTGTATAGAAATGTAAGGGCATAAGTTTTTTGAATGCGCCCCAAACCTTTATTATTATTATTATTATTATTATTATTATTATTATTATTATTATTATTATTATTATTATTATACAATACAATACAAATTTTATTAACCCATCCCTGATGAGGCTTTTCAGAGTTAAATAAATACATATACTTAAACCTATAAATACATATTATAAATATACTATGAATATAATAAAAATTAAAGTTAATTAACGTAAGAATTCCGTTAAAAGTAGACGCTTCAAGGATTGTTTAAATTCTCTCTGAGATTGGCAAAGTTTAAGTTTGGGTGTCAGAGAGTTCCAAAGACTAACAACCTGATAATAAAAGGTTTTCTGTCCACTGGCAGATCTGAATAGTGGGATATCAAGAGCTTGTGCGTTTCTAGTAGAGCGCTTTGACACGTCGGAGCGTTTAATGAACTGCTCAGTCAAGTAACCTGGGGCACTCCCTGTCATGCACTTAAAGCACATGATTGCTTGACGATAGTAAAGTTGGTCTCTGACTGGAAGCCATTGTAAACGCTTCAGTATCGGTATAATATGATCGAATTTTCTGGCTCCGCTAATGATGCGACACGCAAAGTTCTGAACCGCTTGGAGTTTATCGAGATTACGTTCAGTTGTGTTGCTCCATACATTAGAACAGTAAAAAAGTTTGCTGAAAACTAAGGAATTAATAATTATAATCAATGTACGTTGGTCAAAGGCATGTTTCACCCGGTTAATCTGGCCAAGGCGTTTCATACATGCAGAGACGGTGGTAATTATGTGCTAGTTGTATGTTAAGTTGGAGTCTAATATTATACCGAGGTCTTTGACTACTTTGACTGGCACAAGTTCCTTTCCTAGTAAACTAAGACGAAAGTCTTCGACTTTAGTGGCCATCTGGCGACTACCGAATATTATAAGCTTTGTCTTGTCCGGATTAAGGAGTAATTGATTATCAAAACACCAATTTCGAATTTTGAGTAGGTCTTTGTTCATCACCTGTCCATTACATTTGATTGGTCCTGAAGGCGGAATGACATCAGAAGTTTAGTATCGTCCACATAGCACTGGGATGCACAGTGTTCTGGCACCAAAGGAAGGTCATTAACATAAATGTTAAATAATAGAGGGCCAAGGATGCTTCCTTGTGGTACCCCGCTGGCCACTGGCAGACGGTCTGATAAAGTTGTGTTAATGCGAACGACTTGATATCGAGAAGATAAATAACTATAAAACCAGTGTATCACAGGTGGAGAGGCGCCAACATCCTGTAGTTTTTCCAGGAGGATTTGGTGATTTATGCTATCGAATGCTTTACTCATGTCAAGTAGAACAACTGCGGTTAATTTTTTTTTGTCGATTGCGGACAAAATAGTATCAGTTGTGTGGATCAAAGATGTTTCAGTAGAATGCCACTGTTTGTTTCCGCTCTGTTTGCAAGACAGATGATCTCTTGATAGTAAATAAGAGGAGAACTGATTGTGCGCGACCCTTTCACAGACTTTAGATAACACAGGCAATTATTATTATTATTATTATTATTATTATTATTATTATTATTATTATTATTATTATTATTAAAGCTTCACAAGGTACCACTCCCTCTAGAAATTTGGCATAATATTTCCGCACATCTGCTACAACAACTGAAACTTTTAAGTCAACGTAGACCGTTTTCACAAATTTAGCAAATAAAATATCAGCAAAGTTTTTTAATGCATGTGACTTTGTTAAAATAGTGGGGTCCAGTTAAACATCGATATTTTATATTATTACTGAATGATAGGTGAACATTTCCCCAAAGTTTCACAGCTATCACTTCAAATTTGTCATGGACAAGTGCGCCCGGAATAACTACGGAGTCACCTTCAACGCTTCAATACTGTACAAACAGACGTTATCTGTTTTATGTAGTGTTTGAAGCACTCCGAAAATACTATTGCCAACTTATTGTTAAAAATGTACTATTTTGAAACGTTTTCTTTCCAAACAAAACAGACAAGAGAATTGAAAAACTCCTATGACTAGTTGCATACCGTTTCCTTTGGAGGTGGTAGAGGTGTGACATGTGCTGGTGGCATGACTTGCTGTTGTTGCTGTTGCGGTGGTGGCTGCTGCTGCTGCTGTTGTTGTTGTATGTGCTGGGGGTAGGACTGCTGCATGTTGTTAATCTGGTTTATTTGTTGTTGGAAGTTAAACTGTTGTTGCTGTGGTGCAGGACTGTACTGCTGTTTGACTTGCTGCTGTTGCTGCTGCTGTTGTTGTTGCTGGGGAAAGCTTCCAATTTGACCTGAACAAGGTGCAATACAAGTCTGTGTAATGGTCTAAAGCTATGGGTTTTTTTCTGGGAAGGTGGGGTGGACTCCCATATGAAAGGAACGGGATTTCTTGTTATACATTGATATTTTCTGGGATCAAGGTCTCGCTTATGACCAAGCACCCGAGTGCTCCTCATATGGGAGTCACCCTGAGCTTTAGGCCAGTCAACCTTCCAAGCAGTTTTCCCAAGGAACAAGATCAAAATTTCAATGTTTTCTCAATTTGAAGTATGCTACCAGTTTCCTAATTTCTTGTTAACGACAATAATACTAGAAGAGCACCAATCTTCGACGTCAGCTCACACTATCCGAATGTGTAGCAACCATCCATCCAAAAAACCTTGAAGTGTATATGATCGAATCTTTGTGGAATGCTGATCTGAAAATCAGACAAATGGTTTTTCAAAATCTTTGTTGTTTTCACCCCATTTTAGCAGTTGAAAAACGTAAATTTCACTTCCGGTTTGGTCAAAAACCGCACGAGGAAAGGACCTAGGACTCAATGAGTCGTGACGTCAAAACCAGAACGTGCTCACAAGAAACAAACAAACTGAACAAGGAATTTACTAAGGAATGTTTCTGCTGTTTTTTTTTCTGGTTTTCTGGCAACAAAACTTAGTACATTCCCTGTTCAGTTTGTTTGTTTCGTTTTTTTTTATGTTTTATTTCACTTCATGTATTATATTGTTCACTGAAAAACTTTTTAAGGAGTGTACAATACAATTTTATCTTATCTTGTAAGCACGTTCTGGTTTTGACGTCACTGCCTGTCTATTCCCAGGCCCTTTCCTCACGCGGTGTTTGACCCAACAGGAAGTTAAATTTCACGTTTTCGAACGGCTAAAACGCAGTAAAAAAACAACAAAGCAAAACGATTTCGAATTAATTTTTTCGCTGCTCAAATCAGCATCCGATGTAGAATCGATCAAGAAAATAAAAAAATCTGTCATATACACTTTAACACTGAGATGGATGGCGTATACCACCGTTGCACGATACAAACAAGTAAGGAATGATCCTCTACACTTCAAACTAAGTACATCATACCTGTAGCAGGGGCTTGCTGTTGTGTCATCCCATTCATACCCATGTTCATATGCAGCATGCCTTGTGCTGGTTGATTACTCTGTGTCGGCAGGCCACTTACTCCAGAATTACCTTGGTAGAGTGCTGCAAACACCGCACACACATTTAAAGCGTCGCCTACCACCACAGATTATCCCTGTTTTTGAATCATAATATAACTAAGAGTGGTTCTACCCCCACCCCCCGGATAGGATGCTAGTCTAGCGCAAGGTTGCCCCACACCCCCAGCATTTGTTTATTGGTACTGTTAGAGTACTGTCTACCACTGGAACGTAATGCAAAACCCCTGGTCAGGGGTGGAACCTGGCCTATTGGATCCGGAGTCCATGAGGCTAATCATCAGCCCATCGCATATCCCATTACTATCCCGTGTGCTGGAACATAGCGAATTAACATAATAAGATTCACAGCTTTGAATATACCGTGCGTTGTTGTAAACATAGAATCGGAAGGTCTTCGGAGGCAGCAAAACCTGCAATTTTGTGTATAAGTTTTCTCCGCCGATACAGAATTACATGAGTTGATTCGCAAGGAACATAACTTGGTGTACTCTATTGTGTTCTGGTCAAAGCGAATTTTAGCATGTTTCAAAGTTTAGATTTCACATTTTTACCCTGTTAGGAGCCAATACCTCCCAGCAACTTTTCAATTCGCGAATTTCGTTCTGACCAGAACACAAAAGTGGTCATGATTTACCACTAGGCTTTTATAGTTGTTTAATTTGGTGCGCTATTCTATCTGGAAACTTGGACACAAAATTGCATTATCCGCAGATTAACATTTAAGAGCTTGTAACATCCCCTATTATCCTTGATAAGTTTTGAAGGAATCGATATTAAAAATTCGGAGTATTAAATCTTTACAATATAACAACCCGTCAAAAAATAATGCTTATGAATATATTAATGAGTAAGGGTCGGAGATTATACTATATCAAGGCACTGTTATACACAATAAGAAAACTGAAATAAAAACATAAACTGATTAGGCGGTGGCAAACGAGGACACATTGTGGCATACACATTGTTGCTCATGATGTTTTCTTGAGCGAGCAAACGGGGAAACATTTGTTGCGGACGCAAAATGTTTCTGAAAGAAATCAGAAACATTTTTGTGTCTCGGATACAAGTTTTGTGTCCGCAACAAATGTTGCCCGCGCGGGCAAACAGGGAAACATTTGTGTCCGCCACAATGTGTCCCGAACATTGTGTCCTCGTTTGCCATCACTTATAAGGTACATCTCTGAGTTGTGACAATTGGGGACCTTCCTAACTACAGATCCAGAGCAGTGGCTAAGGCTGTATTTAGAGGTACGTGGTTTTACAGCGTTCTGTAGTGCTTTTGGCGTATTTTATTTGGGGAACACCTGCAGTAAAAAGCATTCAATATGGATAAAAAAAAACCTGAGGAAAGATGGTAGAGTTCCTACTTTTTTTACAAATCTGAGATAGAATAGCCCTCTTGAAGGACCTCTTTTAACAATATAAACCTGCGCAGAAAGGTTATCAGTGAAAGGTTTGGTTTCCAAAATATGACAGAAACCTTCCTTAGCAACAACTTGGTAGTTGAGAAGCACCCTTTCCCCTATGAACCAACCTTGTTGCATAGCTTGTGGTGTTAGACGTCCTCCCATATAAGCACTGCTTTGAATGTGATTGGTTGCTTGAGCAAACTGATTTGCCGGCCCAGCTGGGATCACGCCTCCTATCATGTTAGAGCTCACTGAAGGCACAGGCGTTCCGGTTGTGCGTTGAACAGATGTTGGCTCTGGACTACTTACTATCAGAGCTGCCTGGTGTTTTGGAAAATAGTTCCTACGGAAATAAAATAATCTCAAACAAATTTGTTCACAAACTATAGTTCAATTGGTAAGAATCACTTAAAAACTGCCTTTTTAAATTACATTAAAAGGAAGGAATGTAGGATACCCAACAATCAGTAACTTATAGTATAGTGATAATCACCCAAAAGAAATCAACAATATCCATAATGATTGGGTACAGAAAACGAGAAGGGGTTCAGAGAAGCCCTAATTTTTCGAACTTTCTTAGGAGGTACTGAGAATATAAATGCTAATGTAAAAAATGTTGTTCACAGAGGTCAATGGATTCAGTAAGCTATTTACAAAGTACAGTGGGACCCCGATATAACGATATGCCAAGGAAGCAGTAAAATTATATCGTTATATCGAGACTCCCGATATAACGATATGGCCGTAAAATAACCGAAAATATCGTTATATCCGGGTAAAATCAAAATGTACTTTTTTTTTACTACATATGATATTATTTAATTAAACTTGTAATGAGTATCAAATGATTCTCAAATGTAGCGTTTCAAGCACGCAACAATGTCCTTCAACAATATGCAAAACATAAGCTTAAGACGTTTTCTAGGTTACACGACAAAGTCTGTGGTACGAATCGTAAAAGGGATACAAAACTAAACTTAAACATGTGTACTGATACTGTAATATCGTTATATCGGGGAAGACTTTACGCTCGGGACGCTAAATTCTCATCGTTATATCGAAGATCGTTATATCAGGGTTCTGTCCCATACATTTTACTGTAAGTTTTGCCGGGACATAGCATATTCATCGTTATACCGGGGATATTGTTATATCGAGGATCGTTATATCGGGGTTCCACTGTATCAGCATGACTAAGGAGCTGAAGTTGAGTCGCCAAGAAATACCTCCGCCTTGTTGTAAACCAAGTGAACAGGATCTCACAGGCTAAGTGAGGTAGAGGAACTGGTTTTCATTAAGTGTTTTGCAGTATAAAAAACTGTTGTCATCTGTGCATGAGTACAGTCAAATTTGCATTGAATGGTCACCATTAGGGAATAGCAACTGACCGCTTTATGCAGGTTCCACAGTACAACCGCACATAACATGAACTGGATAATGGAAGCGGTTTATATTTGAACCTCTCGTTGTCATTTAAGTCAATTAGTATGGCTACAGTTCTTGTACATTATGTATGGTTTTCTTTTGTATAGTGACAACTTAACAAATGTGAAAACAATAAAAAATCCACTTACTGGGACTTTGTATGTAAAGGTCACGCAGGACGCTTGCTCATTTATATATTCATTAAGCCAAATTTCTTCAGGGGGTGTTATCTTGTTATCTTCTCCGAATTTTGAACATTGATTCCTCTAAACATAAATACATACATAATGATAGCAAGAGTGCCACTGCAAAGGGCCCGCGTGACCTTAGGCCATAAGAACTGATTGCTTAATAGAGGATGAGCGATTAATAGAGGTTCACTTGTTAAACACTGCAGACAGCCACACAGCATAACATAAACTTACTTGCTCCTTTGTTGCTGGGTTATTTGTTTTGGCTGTCCTGCTAAATGCACCTCCCTACAGTGCCTGAACAGCTTAGAGCTGGCATTGAAAGGCCTATAGGGAAAAGGTACAAGTTTACAGCAGTTATTTACTGGGTAAGTGGCAATAAGAAATAACCGTGAATAATAATAACAACGATGATGATGGAAAATTTGCAGTTTCATTTCCACAAAGTGGCTTTTCATCCAGTGTTCCCTGATCGAACTGCAATTTTGAGTGTTGGTTTTTGTGGAGGGAGTAAAACCAGAGAACCCGGAGAAAAAGCCTCTGAGCAAGGATGAGAACCAACAACAAACTCAGCCCACATGATGCTGGATCCGGGAATCAAACCAGGGCAACATTGGTGGGAGGCGAGTGCTCTCACCACTGCGCTATCCCCGCTCCCCCCGCTCCCCTGAATAACCATCAAATCTGAAAAGTAATCCTGGTTGTTAGAAAATCCAATAGAAGCGACCTGACATGTCATAAATGTTTTTGACTTGTTATAAAAAACTGTATGAAATAAATAATGTAAATGTAAATGGGAGAGCCAAAATGCTACGACCACTGACTGCTGTATGTATATTACCATATAATATTACCCTTTATTAGCTTTTCATTTGTTTGTAAAGCCACCGAAATGTGCATGCAATACAAAATGTACAAATTCTTGTCAAGCAAGGACAAAACTACTCTAGTAAAGTACATAAAAACAGACACTGTAACCAGTGATCATATTGGCAGGTTGGTTAATTAGCACATAGTATCACCTCATTCCTCGCCGCCCTCTTGTACACGTGGTCCACAGGCAATGGAACAATCCATCTTCTACATTACAGAAACAATATTCAAAATATCAGTCTTATTCGTTCCTATTTTTTGGGCTGCTGAACATATCAGTGTTACACTGTGGTGTGTAAACGATCGAATGATTTATTATTCAAGAAACTACATTATACGTACTGTCTTAATAGCTATCGAAGAATAACATATAGGTCACCTCCCCTCTAGAACCTCACCTTTTCTGGCTAAAAAAACTCTCTCTTTTAATAAAGCCCCTGCTCTCACCCCGAGATGGTAAACCAAGCCAATTTATGCACAACTGGGGATACTTATAGTCTTGATCTAGGCTTTAGCTGTTGTGTGCAGGGGCATGACAAGTGAGATTAAACGGCACAATGAATGTGTCAACAGCAAGTTATAACTCCAATCTATCGGTTACAGTCTTATAAAAATTTGATTTGAGTGCCGAAAAAGACATGAAACATGTTTGAAATGCATTTGTTAAAGCCTGTTTACTATACACATGATTTCAGTGCTTTAATACGAAGACCTAAGACACAGGGAAGAGTGCTCTCCTATTTCAAAAGTAGAGCTTATTACCCTGCGAGCAGAATCTTCTTCGATCTCCCTAGATTAGTCGAGAAGAAGACTCTCCTTATGGCTTCGAGTTTCTTTGAATTGCTGCTCATCCGAGGAAACGGATGAGTCAAACCAGTTTTGACCTGATCAGACCGGTTTTCTACTGTTGCTCATGATCAATGGTACGAATTGCTGACTTTTTCTGTGCCTATGGTGACCTGTTTACAGTAGATCATTCAACATGCTGGCTGCTCCGCCTTAATTTCATACAAAGTATTAAAAAAAGCAGCAAATTCTGCTCGCTGTTAACTTCAAATCGGGCAGATTTCAAATCTCACGGAACCACAGTCACGTCTCTGTCTAGTTTTCGAAGTGGCAAAGACACGTTTTTATCGTATCCAACCGGACATGGCAATTGTTGAACTACCAATCTACCCAACGGTTACAAAGGAACTTTTATCAGTGGAAAACCATATCTGAATTCCTTAATTGCCAACCAAATACAAGTATTGAACAGGTAGCAATCAATATATTAAATTCAGACTCGTAATAATATATTTTCTCGTCGCTCATTTTAAAATTCAACGGTTTGTACAAATTGAGAGTGAGGCTTAGCGAGGCTTGGTTACATTTGATTTTGGAGCATGCTCAATATGAATTCTCGAGGCTGTTAGTAGAGTCTTCTTCTTTCTTGTCCCCACAGGCTGCAATCCTTCTGGTCTGCGCCAGGGATCAAGACCTCTGGCTGCTGCCAATTTCTAAGCATGCACAGAGTACTCGTTCTGTGTTTTTCAGCTAATCAGATTTGTCATATTCAACAATGAGTCCGTGAATCGCGGACTTCTGGTTTTGTAGGAGGCCAGAGGTCTCGATTCCTGGCGCAGACCAGAAGGATCGCGGCCTCTGGGGGCGAGAATGGGTCTTCTTCCTCTTCCCAACTAATCTAGAAACATTCTGCTCGCAGAAGAGCTGACGTGAATTGCAGTTTTTTGGACCATGTACAGTCAGGTGTCTGTATAGAGAGATAATAATCCTACCTGATTTACGAAGATGGCACATGCTGTCCAACACATGTATTCTCAAGTCTTTAAGATCCTCATACTGGTAGTCACATCCTCTCCACAAACACTCATAAACAAGAACTGGACCAGTAGGTATCACCTGATTACTGTCCACAACACCCTACAGCAAAAAAGTTACCATACAGCCAGTGGTCAGAGCAATAATTATGCGTACTTCTCATATACTGGGGTTAATAAAATTAATATAAACAAAGAACAATATATAAATGGTTTCACAAAATTGTAGGAGTGCTTGATGCAAATACATGCACAGCGAAATATGAATTAGAGATAGAAACTGTAGGATGACAGTAACTTGAGTTTCATGCACAAAGGAATCATCACACTGTGCTGTTAAGGGCAGTTGAAACAAAATTTAAACTAAACACATGGAGGGCGGGTGGAGCAATTCTATTTTTCCAAATCAAAGGAAAGGCCATGAATAATAAACCAACAATTAATTCCCCGGGGAGGGGGGACTCACATATGAAAGGGACCAGGATGCTCGTTGTCTCACTCAGGGGTGTAAATTTCCGATTTTGGTCTTGCTTAGGGTATTCTGAGCAAAATGCCATTATTTTTAGCCTGTCAAGGTCTCGTTTAGGGTTGCACGCAAAGAAATAACAAAAAAGAAAGAATTTTGACTCGTTATATTTTCATGATTCATATAAACAAAGTTTTCCATAACGTTAATATCTTAAGTCATTGTAACAAAAATGTAGTCTATTGTTTTACAAGTCTGCACTTTTAAAAACTGGTCTCTTCTAGGGGTCTGCATAAGCTTTGCCACGCCCAGATTGGTCTCTTTTAGGGGTTAAATTCAGAATTTCCGACGAGCATCCCTGTCCCTTCCATCTTCCATATGGGCGTCTCCCCCCAGGGACGGTTAAGGCTAGAAATTAAAGGGAAAACATGAAAACCCTATAGAAACAGGCTATAAATTAAGAACTGGATAAATGAAAATTGAGTACAGATTTACTGAGTCAGAATAAAATCATACAAACTCATGAGCAGTAATGTTGACCACAATGAGCAGCTATTCCAACCAAGTACTTGGATTTCTTATCTTGGCATGCAAAACATTTACAGATATAGTAAATGTCTGCCTAGTTGCTTGATTGCCAATTTCCATGCGTTAGAGACAAGTCCCGTTTAATTTGCAGGTTGTAATAGTTGCCATTAATTTTATAGATTAATCTTTAAGGTTAAAGGGACACAGTCAGCTGACATGGACACTAGTTTTCACGCTTTGAAAAGAGTGCACCTCGACCCGAAATCAAAGATATGCATCAAAGTACATCTCTAAATCCGCTTCAATCTTCCCAGTGTCTTACTCGATTTTCCATCCTTTACTGAAAACCTGTTTCTGAGTGTCCTTTTGCTCGTCCAATGACATAATTTTATCATATTTGGTTAAAAACAGAATGGATCACGTCTCCTAAAGAACATGAAAAGAAGAGATACAGACGTGAAGGCACTGGGTGGAAAGAATTGCCTGCGTTGACCAAAATAATTATTGAGAAATTAACCAAAAACACTGGACAGCAAATCACCATTATATATGTTTGTAAAATCGCGTTTCTCAACCTGGCGAAACGGTCTGTTTGATTTGTAAACGATTCGAACATATACTTCTGATTCAACAAGGTTTGTTGATGCGCTTCTCAGTTTCTAGCTGTTTCTGTTCTTCGCTTGCGCATCTTGGGATAAGTGTTATATACAAATTAGCTATGGAATGCTATCTGAATGCCCATGTGCACCAGCTGACTGTGTCCCTTTAAGGATACAGCACTGATTTAATATCTAACAGTCTTTTTGTATCCACAGATTTGATAACTCTCATTTTACCAAATGAAAGTCGATTGCTTCTATTTGTACATGTACCTCAGAGTCACTTTGGGAAAGCTGCATTTGAGCCCTTGCCTCATAATCTGCTTTCTTCTGTGCACTGATGTTACGCCACTAAACAGAAACCAATTACAGGTATGCAAGAATGAATGAATGAGAAAAACAATAAATAAGAATAAACAAACAAACAAACAAAATAAATTCAACAATAAACTTTAACAATGATACTGCCAAGCACTCTAACAACTTACAAACATGTGATCCCCAGGTTATTTTTAAAGAAATATTGTAGGGTTTGTACTCTTTTGCGCTTTTCAGATTCCATGCATGACCTCTTCCATATATAACTTCTTCAAGTTTTCCATAACCAAAATTTGACCACTTTCTTAGAATTCCTCCTTCATTTTGGGTACATTTTTTAACCATTTTTTCGTGAAAAATTTTTTTAATACCTTTTAATAAACATCATTTTCCATGACTTTCAATGACCCACAGTTAAATTCCATGACTTTCCAGGCCTGGAAAATGTAATCCTAAAATTCCATGACTTTCCAGGTTTTCAATGACCCGTACAAAACCTGTATTGTTTTTATGGAGCAAGGAAAACCAGAGAAAAAATCTTTGACAAGGATCATGACTACAAACAAACTCAACCCACATATGATGCCGGGCCAGGATTTGAACCAGAAGGATCACATTGGTGGGGGCAAGTGATCTCACCACTACTCCATCACTGCATCACCTCATTCATACCTCCATTGATTTTCAACCATGTCTCACTCGGACGTAACACATTGTAATTACCTCAACTCCAATGATGCGACTTATTTCCCCAAATGCATACTCTGGATGATCCTTTCTGATGGATGTTCTCATCTCATGAGAAAATAATAGGTACCCTGACTGACCTCTTGGCTTTTTAGGTTTCTAAAGATGGAGCAAAATAACCTCACAAACAGGATATATCAAGAAGTTGTATATTGGATTCAGTAAATGAAAAATGCCAGCCATTTCTCTGGACTGTCTTTGTAACTGTAATTACTTGTATTTGTCTACCTGTACTTTACCAAAATGATCTATTTTACAGATACACATCAAAATAGCCACCATTGAAAACAGTTCTAACCTTGCTCCCATCGCCTGTCGAATCAGCTGCACTCGAAGCAGAAGAATGGCTGCATTCGTCTTCTAGAAGATCCAAGTCTTCAATCAGAAGAGGAGAGGGCACCTAAAACCAGTGCCACAAATACATCAATGAACAACGTGATTAATTTCTTAACATACTGTTGGATAATGAAAATCCAGTGGATTCTTGCAAAACCCCTGTCTAGATCTCAAAATAGCAAATTTGAGCGATTTCAAGGGTATTGTATTACTAATAAAGTGTAGTAGTAGTCAGTCATACAAATAGTCACACCACTTGTACATGGGCCCCCTGTAGTGTCAGGAGTAGCTTGTGTGACAAATTGCCTAAAATCTTTGATATTTCTCAAGCAAGCTTAAAAAACTGACATTTCTTTCCAACTGCCTAATACAAAAATGTATCTTTTAACAGGCCACCCATACACTGCATAAAAATGTGATTCTCAGTCACATGCACAGAGTTAATTTAAATAATAATCACAAACCTTTCCTGGGATGATTGGTTTTTCAAAGAAGTAGTATTCATCTTCTTGGACGCTGACAGTCAAAGTATAGCGCTTTGAAACAGAGCAGTCAAGTTAGAAATGTAAAATAATGTAAGCAAATCATAAACTCTAATGAATATAATTATTTGTAGGCAATGATTGTAGTCTTTTAAAATTCTGTTAAAAACAGTCATGTCTCAAATGTTTGAGAAGCAAATGGTTACCCCCCTCCCCGATTGATGACCTCTTACATTTTAAAGAAAAGATCTGCCAGAAAAGCAATTCCCTTGGCAGAAGAATTAGTCTGTATGTTTTTCAAGTGGGTGGAGCCCTCAGAAACATGTTTAGACGTAGCTTGTCTACCTTACATCAGTGGCCTCACCAAACCACTCCAGAGATTATTTTGAAACAAGGGAAATCAAGTCGTCACCAGACCTTACAAAACTTTACAATGGGAATTCCCTTACCAAAATTAAAGCCATCTAGCCATCGTCAAACAAATGTTATCTACAAGATTCCATGGAGTGACTACAATTAAACCTATGTTGGAGAAACTGGCAGATGTTTCCAATCGTGAATATTAATCAAAGGCCTCTTTGGACTACAACTATTTTGCATGATTAAGTATATGCATCAGTGTAAGCGAATCAAAAAAGAAAGTAGATACATTTCCTATTTGTGGTGATGTTCTTGCGAATCATGAATTGTGTGACAATGAAATTAATACGGCTACAGGTGAGGTAAGGTCAACTTCAGCTTGGTGAAGTGGGTGTTTATGATCTTCTATAGCCACAAGGTTTGCAGAAGTATAAACCCATGTAAATAATATGTACTGTTAGGACACAGCATTTCAAGTTCTGCTATCCACTGTTGTTCTTGGCAAATTGCCCCCACATTACAACATAGGCACGCTTTATTTGTGTTGTTCAGAAATGGGGTATACCACTGGCTAATTGACACGGAAGGCTCCTTAATTTATCTGTCGGCAAGCTTCAAGTTATTGTCGAGTTTGCTCCGATGAAAGGGCTGAGTATCTTCGGAATTACTGGGCTCAGACGAATGAATAGGACTTGTGACTTTTGGGCGGCGATTCAGTGGATGTATTTCAAAAGAATTCAACAATGTAACTTAATTATTGTCCCTCAAGTTCGTATCCTTTTGTTCTTGGAAGCGTGGTGATTGCGAAAAAAATGCCACCTCGCGTGTTCATCTCTTTCCACCGAAAAACGTTTTGCTCATAAGCGGCAAAAGTAATATCGGTTTATTATTGATATGCATTTTACAAGCTTGAAAACGAGCGTTTAAACGAAATTTTTGGTTCACTATTACCGGAGAACCACTTTGTTTTGCAAATAACAACGCAATATTTGCCGCCGGCATGTCATCGGTCACGTCTGAATGAATTTGCTCTCATTTGCGACGTGGAAGTCGATTTGTAATCGACCGATCGCTAAGCTTTTCGTTGGATTAGTTTATTTAAGATTAACAATCAGATACTATTAAACGACAAAGAAATACATAAGAGTTTGTTTGGGTTTGATTAACCGTGCGCTTGTCAAAACAACCAGAAACAACAGACAATATATTCTTATGCAAATACAAACCATTACGCGGGCTTATAAATAACAAAGTTATTCGCGTGGATACTCACTTATTTTTCTTGCTTACGAATGTCTACTTTTAATTCGGTAAATCGAATACGAAAAACCGGCCAACTTCCAACAGCTATCTATCGACAGAGTGTTTTTATAAATAATCGAGCGGGCTTCCGGTTCCATAGCTTTATATTCACTTGGATTCATCAAAGCGATATGATGTTAACAAAGCAAGACGTCAAAAATGTAGGTCAGATTCAAATTAACACTGGAATGACTAAAAGGAGCAAATTTTATTGATGAAAATCATTCCAGAAACTAGAATGCTTGCGAGTCATGTCAGTTTCTCAGCCTTCCCAGGTGCATGCTTTGAGCTTTTCCAGACCTTTCTTACGAATAAATAAATATATCGTAACAATAGGGCTTAAAAAAATAAATGAAGCAGGAATCTTAAAACAAAGCAAAACTATCACACCTAACATCAAAGCGTTTGCGCTCGTGCAGTAGCCAGCCACATCTTCGGAAAGTAATCGGTCCGAAAATTATGAATATTCAATGAGAAAGAACAATAGCGTGAATATATGAATAATAATCGACCCACAAAATGTGGGTACACACTTAAAGTGTGCTTGTGTTGTAATGAAAGGGGTAAAGACAAAGGAAAGATGAAGATCCCCGGTTATTCACCAATTAACACAAAAACGTGTTCGAGTGTTAACTGTGAAAAATCAACATTTTGGCGAGGATTCACATAATTCGCCATGAAATCCATTATTAAAACCAATCTATTGCAAAGTCCTGGTAGATTTTCGTATTGTTTAACTGCTTCTCCATTTTATTCATTAAACAATTTAAGAATACGAAGAAATCAACACTCCAGGTAAAGTAAATTCCTTTGAATTTAGTCACGATGCTTTTCGAAACGAACGGACAAAATGCAAACTTTGTAGTAACTGAAGTTGTTAACCCTGTTTACGAATGAATGGTAAAACAATTAATCTGGATTATCGCCAAATCTAGAGCAAATATACACCTCTGACCTAGTAGTATAGTCGGAATGAATCAAATACCACTTTGGGTTGGGGCGGGACTTGGGAATTTTTAAACGTCTGGTAATCAAAAGCAAAAGATGAACCCCGCTCACAAGCTCGCGAGGTTCATCTTTTGCTTTGAGATTACACACGTTTAAAAATTATCCCAAGGTCAACCCAAAGTAGTATTTGATTCATTCCGACTATACTACTTAGAAAGAAAGGGCAATTGAAAAAGAGCAACGAAGGTTATATAAGAAAATGGTCCGAGGAAAAAACAACTGCGGGTGGTTAATGTTAAGCCGAAAAGAAACCTGCGGGCGGAGGTGTATGGGAGAGTACTGCGCGTGGCACAACTACCAGCAAAAGACAGTAAAAAAAAGGCCAGCCCCATGTCGCAGTTGCGGGAAAGGGGTAATGTGTGACTATCGACTATGCATAGAATGCGGAGGAAGTAACCTAAAGCACTGGCTAATCCGCAAACACAGAAAAGCGAAGAGCTGGTCTTCGAGCTGGTCTTGGTGGAGCTCAAGCACAAGCAATTAGAGAAGTGACACCCAGCATTATATACAAAGGTTTTCTCAATTAGAGAATAACCACCTTAGACAATATAAGTAATTTTTCAAAAAAATATTTTCAATAATATACAATGGACGAAATAGACTTCAAATCTTTGGAAGATGTCGACTTCGAATCTTTGGAAGAAGAACTTGAGAAAATAGACCCAGCAGAGTTGCGCTATTTATCGCAATTACTTTCAGAAAACGTGCCTGCGGTTAAAAAGATAATTAAGAAAGTGTTAGAGGAACCAATTCCAGAAGAAGCACAGAAGCGATTAAAACCACCTTTACAACCAAAACCTTACAAACCAATAGCACCACCAAGAAAAAGGAACAGAAGACAACAACTTTTGAGACAATTTGATCCCTTTCCACCGCATAACATCAGAAATGTGACAGACTACCAGAATGAGATTCTGAATCTGTACGACGTCACAAAATTTGAGGGTGAAGAGAGCAAAGGTCGGCGTTATATTCGGTGGCGCTTCGTAAGAGATCTAGAAAAAGACCTCACACCAAAATTTATGGAAAAAATAAGAGAGAGCGTGAGGACATCATTTTACATCAGACACGTTTATTCGCATAAGTTGCAAAATATTGAAGACGGCACCATACTTGTCTACTATCAAAATAAAGGCTCCCCTTGGATGAACAAATATGGAGAAGCGGAGAATTGGTTAAGTAATATGGAGGCAAAACGCCTGGATGCAGATAGTATCGAAAGACCAAACACAAAGTGGATCTTCGATAGTCATTTTAATGTTGATGTAAAGGTTGTGCTAGACCGTCAACCACTGATGGGAACAGGCCCATTACCAAACCTTGCACATGCAGCGAGAGGACAAGCAATGGTAGCACTGGATACCTATCGAGATAACATGTGTTTATGGCGTTGTATTGCTGTGCACAGAGGAGCTAGGCCAGATCGAAGTACAAAAGCAGCACAAGGTCTAGCCAAGAGTTTCTTCAAGCTCAGGAATACGCCGACGGACTGTTCAAAAACATCTCTGAACGAATTAGAAAAGGTGGAAATGCACCTGAATAAGGGCACCGCTTTCTCAGGTTGGCTAGGAATCAGAGTTTATGTACCAGAGCGCGTAGGAACTGAAGTTGTATGGCATCTCACAAGAAATCCGGCTGCACAGTTTAAAAATATTATGACAATAGGAATTTTTGGAGAGCACGCATTCTTAATAAAAGACATTACAAAGTTAGCAAAACTTTATGAATGCATTCATTGCCACGCAAGATTTACACAATCTAACAATCTTCAACGTCATGCAGAAAGGTGTGCGCAAGGGAAAACTGTAATTGATTGTCCAGGTGAAAAGGTCGAAGCACCAGCGACAGCTTACGAGAAAGCATTTTATCCAAAACATCAAGCCTCAAAAGAATCAATTCAGTGGCTTGAGTACGTAGCAAAGCATTGGAAAATCCGCATTCACCACGCAATGTCCGGGCACGGAGGAGAGCGTTGGATAGAGAAAAGACCAGTTGATGGCTACAACCATGAGAAAAGGATAGTGTTTCAATACCACGGATGCTACTGGCACGGATGTCCAAAATGTTAGCAGGATCGTGACAAAATAATTCACCGTGGTGACAAAACAAGAGAAGATCTTTACCAAGCAACAAAGAGGAGAACAGCTTATCTTAGAAAGGCTGGCTACCGGGTGATTGAGTGTTGGGCCTGCGAAGTTGGAGAAAAATATGTTGAACAACTACCAGAAACCCAAACAAAAAACTACCCTCACGCGATCTTCTACGATTTTGAGTCGTACGGAGACGAAAATCAGCGGAAGGAGCCGACAGACTCACTCACTATCGTGAACGAACACGTACCAATCTCCGTGAGCATCGGTGACACGTTTGAAAGAGAGCCAACCCACATTTGTGATAGAGATCCAGAAAAAATGACCCGCAAGTTTATGGAAGAGCTGGAGAGACGCGGGAAGAACATCAGAAAACAAGTAAGAGCGGAATTTCTGCCAGCAGACGTAAACCTGCTACCAAAAGACCAGAGGAAAAAAATCGAAGAATGGTGTGATCAGGTTCCAGTTACCGGATTCAACTCCGGGCAATACGATCTGAATCTGATCAAAAAGTACTTCGCAGAGCGCCTTGCGGACACAACCAACAAAGTAAGAGTGGCAAAGAACGGAAACAAAATCATGTTCATACTCACTTCTGGCTTGCGTTTCCTTGACATAATGAACTACCTTGGTCCAGGGACCACCTACGAGAAATGGGTAAAAGCCTACGATTGTAAAACAGTAAAATCATGGCTTCCATACGAGTGGTTTGACAGACTAGAAAAGCTGGATTACCCAGGATTGCCGGATTATCCAGATTGGTATTCAAAGATGAAAGGAGACTTTGTGCTAAAACTGTCAGAATGGAAAGCCTGCAAGAAGCTGTTCCGAGAAAAGGGAATGAAAACCTTCAAAGACTGGGTGCGTTACTACAATGATCTGGATGTGGCCCCCGGACTTGAGGCACTACAAAAGATGAAAAACTTCTACGCAGAGAAGGGGATCGACATAATGAAAGACGCTGTTAGCATCCCAGGTGTGAGTTTACATTACTTGCTTAGAGGAGCTATTGAGCGTAACGCGGATCTTTACAGCCCAAGCAAAGAAGCATACGATATGCTGAAAGCAGCAGTTGTAGGAGGCCCAAGCCTCGTTTTCACAAGATACCACAAAGTTGGTAAAACAAGAATAAGGCCGCATCAAATAGCAGAACCACAACTTTGCAAAAACATTCTCGGATACGATGCCAACGCCCTGTATCTTTCAACCATGCTAAGAGAAATGCCTTGTGGAAAGGAAAGGGTTGTAAACTGGGAAGAAGAGGATCCATTTGTACTAACGTGTATGCTCAAAGAAAGAAGCTGGTTTGGGTTTGCAGAAGTAGACATAGAGATTCCAAAGCACTTACACCAAAAGTTCGAGGAAATGTGTCCGTTCTTCTATAACAAAGTGGTGCCAGCTAAAGCTGTCCCCGAGCATATGATCAAATACTTGCGGGATACAGGAAGAAAACGCGGAGAAGATAAGAAACTCATGGGGACGTTGTCAGCAAAGAGAATACTACTATACGCACCTCTGTTACTATGGTATATAAATCACGGAGCGGAAATTACAAAGGTTTACCCGACAATTGACTACACACCGGCAAAGATCTTTCCCTGGTTCGTGGAACAAGTCACGGAGGCTCGCCGGACAGGAGACGTGGAAAAAAGCAAAGCACTGCTGGCCGAGGTGTTCAAACTGTTGGGAAACAGTGGGTACGGGAAGCTAATAGAAGCCTTGGAGCGGCAAACAAACGTCATTTACACAAAAGACGAGAAGGTAGTCGACAGAGCCTTGCGAAGCGCATATTTCTCAGATCTTGACGAGATCGGGGAGGCGTATGAGTTGGAAAGTCGGAAGCCACGGATCACAATCAGACGCCCATTTCAGATTGGAATCGCTGTCTATCAGCTGGCAAAGCTGCGTATGCTGGAATTCTATTACGACTTCCTAGACAGGTACTTTGCCAGAAAAGATTTCGAGCTGATTCAGATGGACACGGACAGCAACTATATAGCCATCTCTGGTAAGAAACTCGAGGACATTGTGCGACCAGAGCTGAAAGCAGAATTTGAGGCTCAAAAAAAGAATTGGCTGGCATGGGACAAGTGGAGTGGTAGAACGCCGGGTTTTATTTAAGATGGAGTGTGAGGGGGACCGGATGATTGCGCTCTGCTCAAAATGCTATTTCATTGATGACCGGGGCGAAAAAAAAGAAGTTCAGCACAAAGGGAATGTCGAAGAAGCAAAACGATATAACCTGGCAGCGTTTCAAGGCAGCGTTAGAAGGAAGCAAGGATATGGCAACAAACAGAGGGTTTCGGATGCGGGATGGAAAAATAGTAACTTACGAGCAGGAGAAGCTGGGGTTGAGTGCTTATTATGACAAACGATGGGTGCTGCCCGACGGAATACACACCGAACCAATCGAATATCACATTTAGTTCAAGTTAGCTGGAGGTAATTGTGTGTTTGGAGGCACAACAAGCAGTTCTTCATGCACAAAGCCGCGCTTGGGCCCGTCGTGTAAATAGTAGAGAACGGGCTGATTCGGTTTGGAAAAAGATCGTTCAATGTTGTAAACTTTCAAAGACCAGATTGGATCAGTGGCTCTTTTCACACCACCTTCAAGCTCGCCAGGTTGGTATAAATATCTAACATTCACAAGAGAGGGGAGCTTTTTTTCGCTTTCTCCAACAGGCCTCAAATATTTTGTTGACGGTATGGAAGTCACATCCTTTTCTTTGATGGCAACAGCGGGTTTCTTGCCAATCAGCCGCGTGACTTCGTTGTTCAGAGCGGCCACAACTTCAGGAAGTCTTTTTACCCACGCAGTGGACCGCTGGCCCTCAGGCATGCGCATTTCAACGGCATACTGGTGTCCGAACAATCGCTCAGCCAGGGTGCGGTTGAAACGTTCAACGATAGCTTGGTCTCTATGAATGTCAACTCGCCCATGCCTAATATATGTTTTGTGATTTTCCATTTCTTTTGTAACAGCGCCCATAAATTCGCGCCCAGGATCAACCTGCAGTAGTTCAGGCCATTTCAGAGGCGAGCGCTTATAAATTCTCTTAAAAGCAAGGGCAACTTCATCAGAGTTTTTAGAGGTTAAGGGTTCAGCTTCTTTGAATCGGCTGGCCACGTCAACAACTGTGAGTGCATATTTGAAAACTTTGCGCCCGCGGGGTAGTTTGTCATGCGGCAAAAAAAGAAGATCCGCCTGATGCACTTTGTTTGGTGTAGGAACGTCGAATTTCGGCCGAGGAATGCGCTTCGGTGCTGGGAGGAATATCTGCCAGAGTGCTTGCTTGAACAGCCACTTTTTTGCGGTTTCTTCTGGTACCTTGGCAGCTTCGGATAATTTTTTGATTGCGGCAAAACCTTTCCAGTAGCCCCCAGGACTATAGTATGTCTTTGCGAGTTTGGCATCCATCATGTTTACCCCACTAATATAAGTAAGAAATTAAAAAAGTTTAAAACTCTGGGATTACCATGGGGTGTGGGGTGAAACCCCACCACTAAAGGAAACGAAAGGCAGCGTAGCCCAGAGCAAGAGCCCCGGCACCCACGAACATGAGTTCACCATTTTTCTGCTGCTGGCTTGGTTGATAGAAATCTGAGAACTTGGGTTCTTTGGGGGGTATCATTTGTTTGTCAGGATGCGCCTGGTTATACAGTTTGAATGCGTAGTCAGTGTTTGTAAAGTTCTGCTTGGCCTGCTCTTTTATTTGCGTGTTAGTGGCAATCCAGTCGAGAAGTTTGGTGCGGTCACGGGAGTATTTGGCGTAAGCTGCTTGATACGCCTCGAGAGCTTTGTCATGTCGTACTTTTTCATCAAGTGCAGCGTCACCTCCGCCAAGTGCCTTCGCAAGATAATTGCCACCGATAAAAGCCGCAGCATTCAATATAGCTCCACCAGCCATAATTGCGATACTTGCCATTGTGATATATATCAGAGCAGAGTTTTTTTCAAATCATAAATTTACATGCTGGTGGGAAGGATTTTTTGGTCCTCGAGGTACTGTTTGAGCGCAATGCTACCTGCCATGACGGCGGTGAACTTCACGTAGTTCATAGCACTGCTGCTGGGGTCAGAAGTAAACTTCTCTTTCACAACCTTTTTTGCGACCCAGCCGATGCCGGCGACTAAACCAGTGAGCGTAGCCGCATCCGTGATTGTTTTAACAAGCTTGTTGTCTGACATTATTTTGTAAGTATAGAAAAACCTACAAAAGTTTAAATCAAAATTAATTATTTGTCTCTTCTTCTTCAGTGTCCGGGTCAAATATTGTGGCCTTCATAAGATCGCGTACCGTAATAAAAACCTTCACGTTGAAGTCGTACCATATCAGCTGTGGCTCAGGTGTCTTTTTTTTGCTGAATACGGCCTTGAGCTCTTCACGTTTGTAATAAATCCCGATTAGTGAAACGACTATGCTAACAACACCAATCCATTGGGTGGTGCTGAGACTGCTATTATCAACTTTGGTACTCTTTGGTGTTTCATCTGCAATAGTCGGTGTTGGCTCAGAAACCGGGGCAGTCGCCTTTGCCTTGTTGTTTGCGATTATAATAGCAGCCTCAGCTGTGGCTTTTTTCTGTTGTTCACGGGCTAGCCGAGTTTTTTCAGCAACCGCTTTGCCAGCAGCCACACGCTTGGGATTTTTTACGTGCTGCGGGGCTGTAGTTGGAGTTGGAGTTGTTGCTTGCTGTGTTATATCGACCTGTGGATTGCAACTTTGTTGCGGGGTTTCGCCCTGTGAATTTTTACTCTCGGATTGTTCGGTTGACATTTTGAAACAAAGCGTATATGTTAAGCAAATAAAATAATACTTAGAAATTACTCAGAATTTGTCTGCAATTGTTCAGCAATTGGTGAGGTATGCTCAGAAATTTCTTCTAATTTTGCTTTGTCATTTTTCTCCAAATGCGAATTAAAATCAATGTGCTTCGCCGTTATCAAAGCAGCAGAAATAGGAGCAAGAAATTTTCCATATTTCAAAGAGAGACTGCCGACAAAATCTGTCATTTCTTTGTTAATAATGAAATCTTCTTTTAGTTATTTTTTCATTGCATCAACGTCATCTATTTCAATAACCATTTGCAGGCCTCTTGTCAGAAGCGTAAGCAGGCTGTCAACCATGCTTTCGGTTGTCTTGCTGCCAACGAAGGTTTCATATCTCTTGTAGTACTTTTCAACTTCTTTATCGGTCAAGCGTTTCAACTGCTCATGTGTTAACTGCACGCCGATGGCCTCTTTGGATTTGCCTGTTGATACAAGCACGGCCAGCTGCTCACGAAGGGCAGGAATGTTAGGTCCGGGGACTAAGTCCGGCACAATGCTACTATCAGCCGGGCTGCTCGACGGCTCAGCTTCCAGTAGGTTTATAACATCTGCGAACTCTTGTTCAGACATCATCAACTTGTTGATAATCAACTATATACAACAACTTTATTTTTTTAATTCAAAATCATCAACTTTTGTTGTTAATTCGTAGGGGAATATAAGCGAGAACACGAGATAAGAGAACTTCCGCTTTTTCATCTTTGAGATCAGATTTTTGTACTCATCGTGGGAGAGTTCGCCGGCGTAATCTTCAAAGATTGCCTTCGTGGTTTTGGCCGAGGGAGTGTAAAATAAAATGATAGCCGCCACGTTTTCCCGGAAGGAAGGGGTGATGCCGGTTAACTTCTGGGTCAGCACCCAAAGGCTGATGCTGATATGTCGAGCGGAATAGGCAAGATTCACCAGCTGGCCTGTGCGCCCTTTCACATCTTTGGAGGCTGCGCAGTCATCGAGGATTATGAGCGTGTTGCTGCCCTCAAACAGCCAGCTCACGACATTCAACCAACTTTCCACCTCGTGCTGCTTGCATATTATTACAAACATTCTTGGATCATTTTCACCAATTCGGTGGTAGGTCTTGTTGTACGCGAATGTTGGGCAGATAAGCACAATGTAGTCGAACTTGCCGCGGAAAGGGCCATAGATCTGATCCACCACAAACCTCGATTTACCTGAATTCGTCGGGCCCACAATCAGAGCGTTGAAGGGTATCTTGCTCGGATCCATTTCTATTAGTACTGCACAGATTCTAATTGCCTTCCTAATATATTCATCTGCGCGTCACTGATTACGTAAATGTGGCAGTTCACATTGCCGGAGCCGCTTGCATTTCTCTCGAGCTCCAGCTGTACCCCATCCTTTGTGTTTACAAGTCGCGTGCCGCTTCCATGCATAGAGTGGTCAGCCATGGAACGCAGATCGATCATAAGCCCGAACTTGTTTTCTGTGTAAAACTTTGTTGCATTCATGTGCTGTGTTTTGTTTTCATCTTTAATAAAGAAACGTTTGACCTCCTCCCAAACATCAATCCCTTCAAGTCCGTTGTTGTACAGCCTGTTGGGTGAGCCGTTCACTGTGACAGTGACTTTCGTCAGGTCAGGGTTTAAGTAAGTTTCTGCCTGCCTTGCGCCAGCAACATAGGGCTCGACAAACAGTAGCAAGATGCCTTTGAGGGACCTTCTCTGCGGGTTAACTCTGAGATTCAGCCTTGTGTCTGTGCCTTTGGCAAACATAACCACTTCGTCACGCTGGATGTGGTCATACGCAAATTCTTTTCCATTTGTGTACGCGCTGAGGGCTTCATCTGCCAGTGTTTTGCTTCTTATCATCTCGTACTCCAGCTGGATGTTTGTCAGCTTGTATTTCAGCTTCGAGGGGTCTGAACCTCTGACGACCTGAGAGGCTGGCGCAAGTGTCAGTTCGAACACAAGATCATTGTATAGAGCCTGCGGATAAAAGGTCCCGTGGTCATTCAAAATCTGGTGGTCAAGGCGGATCCTGTATTTAGTTCCATATATCCCATTCAGTTTGTTTTCTGCAGCGACGCTTGAGGTCTTCTTATCACCCGAGTTTGAGCGAATTTTGTTGAGGTCCTCACTCTGGATTCCATCTTGCAGCATGTTGTCGCGCTCCTCCTGCGATAGGAAGAGGTCCTCGAATATCTTGTAAATGTCGTAACCAACTGTGTCCTGCAGGATAGTGCCAGAGTACTTCACAACAAGTTTGTCAACTAGCGCCCGTCCAACATTGTCTACAAGAAAGTTGTTGGCATGGCCTCCGCTCAAATCGATGTTGAAGCGCAGCGCAAGTGAGCCAGGAACAATGACCTCGTTTTCATTCAGCTTGGGCACCGAAACATAAAGCGTTTCCTGCGGATTGGCTTCTGTACGCTCGAAAGTGATGCGTTTCACCGCGCGCTCCGCTTTTAAAGCTCTGAGAGTTTTTTCACTGCGTGTTGGCCGAAGGTTTTCCTGTACACCATCCATTATTACAAAGAATATAAAAAGTTCAATTAAAAAATTTCAATTGTAAATATAAAATAACTCCATCAACTTTGTTGATAATCAACTTTGTTGATAATCGATGTCAGAAGATGGCTTTGGCGAAAAAGATTCTCTCTTGAAAAATACAGATGATCGCAATAACGACGATGACGGCGACACAACAGGGCCGTTTCAGCCAGGCTCCTCGTCAACGCCCGGACCAGGCGAACAAATACCAATGAGAACTACCACGATGAATAGGCCGCCTGAGCGCGGCTCACATACTGCAGAAACCTCTTTTATCGAGGGTCGTGGTAATCTGACAAGGGAATTTCAGTTACAAGAGGCGCAAAAAAAGATCAAATACTATTTCCCAGAATATAATGAAAGCTTTGATTTGACTGTAAACGCTCTTGGCAAAATCATTGCAAAAGGACCCCATGGTGGAGACGTTGAAGTTTTTAAAGCAGACAAAAAATCACTTCTTGCTACTTTCATAAATAGATTTAAAAAAACACTTGGCTTGCAAAGAGAAGACTTCTTGAACAAACAGAAAAAAGAAAAGGGAAAATGGGAAAAATATATTGCCGATAAACAAAAAATTTCAAAAGATACCTCAAAAGACAGTTCAGAAAGAGCTTTGGCAGAGCGAAACATAAAAAAGGCAAAAGAAGAAATAGCGAAAATTGATAATCGAATAAATGATGTTGAAAATCAGATACTTGGACAAGAAACAAGAATTCCAGAAGCGCCCACTTTACAAGAATTCCAACAACATGAAGCAGAAAGGCAAAAAAGGGAAGAAGAAATACGACAAGAAAGACAAGAACAAGACGATATTGCAAACGACGAAAACACGCCACAAGCTGAAAGACAACAAGCCCGTGAAAGAGTTCTTGAATTAGATCAAGAAATAAATGAAATAGAGAATGAAAGAGAAGAAGAGATCGAAAGGTTGTCCTTAACAGACAAATTAAGAGAAAAGGTTAAAGAGATTTTCAAAAAGTATGGCTTGACCGTCACAGCAGTTTTGCTTGCCGTTGGCACGACTATTGGCGTCATTCTGAGCTCTCTCTCAAACGGGCTTAAGGCTGTTGCAAAGGGTGTCGGCGATGGCCTTCAAACGCTCGGCAAAAAAATAGCAGGCATTCTGCCGGGCCTACTTGGCGCAATTGTCAGCTTTGTGTTTCGTGCGGCCGGTCAGGTGATCAGCTTTCTTGGCAAAAATGCCTGGCTGTTGATTGTCGGTGTGGCCATCTTTCTTTTTGAGCAAGTTAAAAAGTGTAGTGACTGATGACAAATGCCCCCAACCCCAGACCAGTTATTAGTAAGATTTTGTTTGTTTCGTGCGCTGTGGGCTTAGCTGTAACGTTTGTTGCCTGCACAGGTGCGCTTTTGTCTGGCTGTGCAGGAACTACCGGTGGTTTGTTGGAAGGGTGGTTTGTTGGCCTGTCAATTTTCGGTGGTACTCCTCCCATGTGGGCAACTCCCACTTTTTTTGTGCTCTTATTCACTTCGTCGTTAACCCCGAGCTTCATGCCTGGCACAGCTTGTTTGAGCTGGTTGTTGTAACCAGTTACACTTTCCGTATTTATCACCATCCGCGCAGGCATCAGCCAGGCCCCCGGACACACTGCAAAGTTAAGCCTCACCTTTGCCTCGTCGACAGCAAGTTGGTACCTTTGAACTGACTTTGCCAGATCTGGTTGCCTTATTGAGTCTTCCACTAGGACAACGAACTCACTTTGCGCTTCCTTTGCGCGCCCTCCTGTCCCAAGTATGCTGCTTCTAACATTCACCTGTGAACCCAAAACACAGTAAATGAACGCCTCTATCGACTGGTTTATTCGCGCCAAACCCGCCTGGGTCAGACCTTCTGTTACATTGGGACAAAACCAGTCTGCCTGTCCATAGGCAGCGTCATCCTGCTCGATATAATAAATCAAGTTACTTTTTGAGCCTGAACCACCTTCGTCAGAAAATTTATCGTAACCGGGGTAACTGACTGACGTTTTATCAGGTCCAACGTTTGTGACATAGATGTAAACGCTTCCCAGGCCGTGGTTTGCGCCTCTTTTAAAACGAAAATCGCTTGACGGGTCGACTCCGAACTCATTGCATATTCTTTTGTATGAAGCAACGTCGTATTTGTTGTTAAACTGGTCAAAAGTAGGGTCGCCAGGCAAAGCGCTTATGCTTTGTATTCCTCCCATCTGAAACAATATTTGCCTGACAGTAAAATATATATGGAACTTGTAAAAAGCTCGCACATTCTCTGGCATAGCAGAGCTGTCATCGAAAATTTCACGACTGATACCACAGCCTGTTGTCGCACACCAGACAGCAAAATTCAGCTGCTGTGGCCAATATTTCATATTTGGGCTGGCTAGCCATGTTTTGGACTCTTTCCCTGAATGGTGGGTGAGTTTGGTTTTTTGAAATATCTCTCTGAACTTTGTTGTGAAATACTGGTCCGGTGTTACGTAAATATTCAGTTGGTCATTAAATATTTTTTTCAAACTCGGTGCGGCATCGTGAAAGCCAACAGCAGGAATCGGCAAAGAGTCACCTTTTAAACCACTTGGTGTAAGCTGTTGTGGAAAACCTTCTGATGATTGGCCAACACCCAGCGCACTTTTCATTTCCGGGCTCCAATATTTGCTGTCTGAACCAAAAAAAAACGTTTATCAAATTGTCTGGCCCTGCTTTGAAATAAATTTCTGAGGTTGCTGTGTGGTCTTTGGTGAAATCGGTCTGTGGCTCAAACTTTGATTTATCAGCATTCGGGTATTTTGCATTAAAAGTTTTCCATGCCTTTTGTTCTGCTACTTTGGCAATGCTGTCAGCTTGTGGTGTCTGAATCCATTTTTGAAGCGCAGATGCGCTGCTGTGCTGTGAAGGCTGAGGGGCCTTGTCTTTTGCTGCTTTGGCAGTTTTATCAGCTTTCGCTGCACTTTTGGTGTTTTGCTGCCTCGAATAAGCATTCAACCATCCTCCACCACCGGTCCATTCATTATCCGTGATCCACTTTTATATTAAACAAAATATTTTTCTCTAATTATAAAATGGTCATTCTTACTGTTGTTACAAAAGAAAATCCGCATACGGTCTATTTTGACCAGCCTATTGAAAAACAAAGCTATATCCGGCTGTTAAGTTGTTCTCTTTACAACAGCTGGAATAGTTTTGAAAAGGATGGAATAATTTTTTATAAAAAATTAAACAAGCAAGATGAGAAAACACGTTATTTACGAATGGGAAACTACTCACTGGATGACATTGGGGATATTTTTAAAAAAGGATTCCTAAATGAAAATTTACTTCCAGAGAAAGATTTGTTTTTTGTATCAAAAGGCATTACAGGTCGTACTTTGATAATAGAAGCAAATGAGTCCAAAATAAAAAATTTTGGACTGAATGAAAGTCTTATTAAGTTCTTTAATATTCCTGGGTATAAAAATTTCACAATGGAAAAGGATTATTTTACAAAAATTGTAATAAATGATGTTTCAAATCCTAAACATTACTTCGTTAACTGTGACCTTATCGACAAGCAACAAAGCTTGCTAAATGGAAAGCCTTCAAGTCTTTTAGCTTGCTTTGACATACGAGGAACACCGTATCAAAAAATCCATTACCAAAATACACATCTTAACGTTTTGCGCGATGTTTCTGCTGATAATCACGTTTCAAATATCACGCTTTCAGTCACAGATGAAACTAATCACCTTTTAAATTTTAACGGCTGGCCTCTTCAGTTTCTAATTGAAATAAATTAAAGGGAAAAAAATTTTGTAAATATAACCATGGCATCCAACGTATTACCAACTGCACCAGCTTATAAAGAAACAGAAACACAGACACTCTATCCAGTTCTACAAACTCAACCAGATAACAACTTTCGTATGCAGAAAGCAAATGAAGTTTTAAAATATTTAAGTGACGAAACTTCCCATTATCGGCTTGTTGCAAAAAAATATAAGCGCACAAAAACCATTATCAACTACGCTAGCTTTTCTGCTGGTGGTATTTCTGGTTTTCTTTCCGCAGGTAGCGTTGCAGCTGCATTTACAGTAATAGGGGCTCCTGCCACGATCCCCATTGGGTGTGTTGCTTCTTTATTTGGGCTAACAGCTGCTGGGCTAACCGGTTTTTACAAAAAGCTAGAGCCCAAACTTATCAAACACTGCAAAATCATGACACTTGCTTTGTCAAAATGCGATACTGTCAACTGCATACTGTCAAAATCACTCATTGACGGTAAAATCAGCGATTCTGAGTTTCAAAGCATTCTTGATGAAAAAGAGAGCTATCGAATTCAGAAGGAGATTCTTCGGAAAGGAACACTTCCCAAGGAAAAACTAAAACATAGCAGCCCTGACATTGAAAAAATACGTCAGGAAGCCAGACAAGAGGAACGGCTTAGGATGCAAAAAAAACTCCTAGGCAGCGAGGCAAACATCTCGAAATAAGATATCAGTCAAAGAGAACATTGTTCCACTTCATAAAAGAATGATTGTGTTATCTTCACGCGTGACGTTGTGTGACGGCTCGACTGGTGCTTTTAATTAACATTTGAAAAAAAGATTTTTAATTATATTTCAAATCATGATCGTAGTAACACATTTCATTTCTTTTCTTTTGAATGAATATTTCACACCGGCATGTCTTAGAGAGGTGAGAGATATAACACGCGAAGTTGTTCAGTGTTTGGAAGAAAAAGAAAATCCATAAGCGGTTTCCCGCCATTATGCACGTATTGCATGCCATTAATTAGCATTGTGGTTTCACGCCGTCTGCACGTGTTACCGCATGTAGTTTTTCCTGTCTCGTGTTATGGCACGTGTTTTGACTCGTGTTATTGGCACGTGTACAGAAAGTTCTCGAGACAAGTTTCACGTGTTTTGATTGTCATGCTTGGCGAAGCGGGAAGACCCCTTGTTTTATTAGTGCAACACACTTAAAATCTATTCAGTTGCTACATCTTCGAGCGAATAGACAGTTCTTGTCGTTTGGTTAGAACAAAAAATGAACAAGACGCGGTTTTATCCTTTCGAACTGATCTTGGGAAGCTGAGAGATGTTCTCGTGAATGCTTCAAACGGGAGTGAAGAGGTTAAATCGCTATTTGAAGAGTTGGTTAGATTTACGCTGAACTACGCTGACTGAAGAACTGTTGATTGAAAAACATTAGAAATGGGTTACGCCGTAACCGAATTTTTAGCATTAATTAGAATAACAACAAAAATGGGTTACGCCGTAACCGAATTTTAAGCATTAATTAGACTAACAACAGAAATGGGTTACGCCGTAACCGAATTTTCTTCAAGTTCGAATTTTTATTTGGTGTGTGTGTGTCCCACGGCGTGGGACTTATGCAAATCACCAGCTTCTATCTTGTTTCCATTGTTGTGGACCGACACAGCTGTGTCGTGACGTCATGTTGTAGTTGCATAAAATTTATAATCTACTTGAATAAAATTAATTCATTTTACACTCTTGTTGTGTTTTCTTTCTTACAACCCCCTTTGCTTACCTGTTCCTTAAAACAGGGAAACCACCGCTTTGTCTAAAGGGCTTGGGAAATAAAAATATTGGTTTCCGGTATCTTTCTGAGAAAAAATGTCACGCAACGATTCCGCTTTACAGAATTTACCTCGAGTAGAAGGAAGCTGCCTGTGATGGGCAGGAAGTTGAAAAAACAATACGGTGCCTGTTGACATGCAGAAATGTCACTGCCACTAGATGGTGGTCCCAAATTCAACTCCTCCACGCTTTGTAAATAGCCAGCTGGTCAGCCTCCTGCCAGTTGGGATTTTTAACAAATTTCTGTTCTATTTGTAATATTTGTTTGCTTATTTACAGTGTCCACAATTAGTACAACAGTGCTAAATACCCTGACACTTAAATAAAGTGATTTATTTATTTATTTTTATTGAGATGCTGTGTTTTTAAGGAAGCCGTTCATTACCGTTCGTAGCCGTTCTTTGCGAAGCAACAACTTGAAATGACCCAATTTAGCGTATTGCAGACAACCTGGACCACGACGGATAATTTTTTTATTTATTAACTAGGAGTAATCATAGATTATGCAGTGCGTTCGCCATGCTTGCCATTGAAGAACACGCCACCACAAGATTAGGATGCGTATTGCTACTGTTGAGCGCAAGAATTGTTTACAGCCTATCGTTATCCGCTTAATAGAATTCTTTTTGCGCGCGCTGTCTTTGCGGCTAATGTCATTGTTGATGTAACGCAATTAATTACCTTCTAATGTCTTCTCGCATGAGATCGAGGCCATCCTGCGACATACCGACATACCGACATACATACCGACATACATACCGACATATATTTAGAATTGAACGCTTTCTTTGCATATTCAGCTGGAGCTAGTTCTAAAACCGAAGGATACACTGAATACATCTGGATAATTGCAAAATTCTCAAGTAAAATAGAAATTGATTTTTTTTCAGTAGGTTTGTCCTGGTCGCTGTCGTCATTGCTTGAGCTCCCTAATATTGGCAGGAAACGTTACTTTTAGACGTTATTTTTCGGCGGAGACCAGCGACGGCCGGAAATACGTCTGCGTTCGCAGGCTAGGCAAAAGACAACCAGGACCGTAGTTTTGTTTGGGTGCAGGGTTCGTACAAAAAATCGCAACCCTTTTTCCAGGACTTTTCAAGGATCAAATTGAATTTTCATGGACCACCTACCAGGAATGTATTTCACAGATGGTATATAAATGCACATTTCAAGTCCAAGCTGACAGGTTTCAAAGGCTTCAAGTGTTTGCTCCATCTCCTTCTCTACATTTTTCAGTTCACTTGCCTTCTTTATTTATTACCCGCTTTTACACCCAGGTTTTACAGTGTTTGAAATTGCTTTACACAGGTAAAGAATACCAAAGTCTATGCAAAGAAATTTGCTTTTGACTCCACTACATTTAAAGTTGAATAAAATTCAAGGACTTTTCGAGTAGAAGGAAGCTGCCTGTGATGGAGTCAAACAATTATAGAAAAAATGGTACCACTCGTGCCAATCACAATCACGAGAGCATATTTTTAAAAAAGGCTTGTATTCTTTCGTGGGAAAGCCAGGTATTGACTCGATTGGGGGACTAATTAAAACTTTATGTAGTTTTTTTGCTCTTGTGAAACAGGGAAAACAACATCCCTCGAAACGGCAGTTCATTTCAAAACATATTATCATACGTACAATCCGCTGCCTTTTATGACAAAAAGGCAGTTTTGAAATATGCTCATGAACCTTGCCCCAGCCCAAAGCCGCTCTCTGTCTAAGATTTAGAGCAACTAACCCGGGTAATGGTTTTAATTTCTCGTTTAATTTCTCGTTTCGCTTCCTTTCAATATAGTCGCAATAGAATTCCAAATTTTGTTCTTCCAAAGTCTGTCCAATGTTTTGACCGACAGTAGCCATTGTATACAAATAGAATTTTATATAATGCTGGGTGTCACTTCTCTAATTGCTTGTGCTTGAGCTCCACCAAGACCAGCTCGAAGTTTTTCTTCGCTTTTCTGTGTTTGCGGATTAGCCAGTGCTTTAGGTTACTTCCTCCGCATTCTATGCATAGTCGATAGTCACACATTACCCCTTTCCCGCAACTGCGACATGGGGCTGGCCTTTTTTTTACTGTCTTTTGCTGGTAGTTGTGCCACGCGCAGTACTCTCCCATACACCTCCGCCCGCAGGTTTCTTTTCGGCTTAACATTAACCACCCGCAGTTGTTTTTTCCTCGGACCATTTTCTTATATAACCTTCGTTGCTCTTTTTCAATTGCCCTTTCTTTCTAAGTAGTATAGTCGGAATGAATCAAATACTACTTTGGGTTGACCTTGGGATAATTTTTAAACGTGTGTAATCTCAAAGCAAAAGATGAACCTCGCGAGCTTGTGAGCGGGGTTCATCTTTTGCTTTTGATTACCAGACGTTTAAAAATTCCCAAGTCCCGCCCCAACCCAAAGTGGTATTTGATTCATTCCGACTATACTACTGACCTATCCTCCAAAAATATCAACAGAACACAATAGTGCGGCTTCGGAGCAGAATGATCCGTAGCAAGGCACGGGAAGACGCATTTGATCCAAATTTAATACATAAATTAATAGTTTAACAGGAACGGACAAAAGCCCACAGCTAAACTCCTATTTTGCATAACGCAAAATAGTCATAAAAAAGGAAAAGGAAACAAATCAGAAGTGTTAAGTATTGTAAAATGGGATCAATCTCAAACCATGCATGGATGAATGTCCACCAAATGAAAGGAACAGCAACCTAAACAATATTCCATTCATTTATAATATTTTCCTTTTATCAGTCAAATTCTTTGTTGTTGTTGTCACCTTGATTTATGAGTTTTTTATTGTATTTTTCACACATTTTTTACTCTATGTATTCATTTGTGCTGTAGTATGGTAGCTGAAAGCTCATATTTGTAAAAAAAATAATATATGACCAGAGAACGCTCTCAAAACTTTAACAAAATGTTTTTTCCTACAGTAATTACTCGCCCAAAAATTAATCTTATTTGAATTCTGTGAATCTGATTGGTTCTCCCACTGTTGTCTTTTCGCTGACTGTTCAACTTGCTTTTCAAAGGTAAAAAATTCTACACAAAATTGTAGGTTTGATGTTCAATTTCTTGGTGCCTACTTAAACAATTACATAACCAACTTAGCTGCATGCTGTTGATTATTCAGAAAACATGAGAATTCCACTTGCCAACAAGGTCTGTTCATTAAATGAACTATATATTTACACTACGCCAAGGTAATCTGTTTGAGTAACATAGTTAATATTGAAGGGATCATCAACTGAATGATGTACAATTCCTGTCAAGGAGTTGAAAGCTAATGGATATATGGCAATGTACCTTGAGTCCTTTCAGCTTTCTGAATTGTCCCTCCTCCTCATCATATCGAGCCTCATTCAGGAAGATGTCTTTCTCTGGTATTTCTGTGGGTCGGCCTGCAGCCAGAACATCGCACTAAGAAATATTGACACCTGTATATCTTTTCTATCTTATCTATTAAGTAACTTTGTTTTTTCCACATTATAGATGTAGGGCAGTGTAAGTGCAAGTACCTCAGAATAGAAATACAGTTTATTTATACAACAGTATGCAACTAATCTAATAATAATAAATGTATAATTTTACAAAAGCAAATATGACACAAACATCATAATGAGCAACATAACTATACAGTACAATTAATAAAACCAACTGGTCCAAATTTCAATTTAATCTGAGATTCAAGGGCCACTGGTTTGTCAGTCCTAGGATTGTATGGTCCCGCTCTTGTTAAACAAAGTGGATTACTCTTTTTTTTTTACACCCTGCTCTATGGGCATCTGCTTAATAATAACACCCCGATATTATTGTCCTGATGAAAAGCTCACATATTTTCTCTATAATAATTAACCTGCTTTTTACGGACACAGGTTAATATGGACAACGGACACTTTTCTGTGTGCCTAGTGAGAAACTCTGAAACATTATTGTCAAGCCCACTTTACAGGCATGGTTTATCTGTGCACTTTCTATTGAAACTGTCACAATTATGTGCTAATTGCAGACATTGTACCCTGGTCATGATCAAATAATGACAGATTTCAGCGGGTAATTACAATTGTATTACTAATTAAAACAAAACAGTAGAAAAAAGTGTATCAATTTCTTTCTTCTGATGCTTGACCTGTTTCCTGTAGTCCTTTGACAAAGATTTCTGCCTGCTATTGCCAAATGACAACAGCAAAAAACCTTTTATCTATATTTGTAAACTTTTCGGGGCACGAAATAAAAGATTGTATTGTATTTTTAAGGGTTTTGTCTAATATTCAGTCAACCTGGTTAAGCTGCAAACTTAAAGCATCAAAGCTTAAACTCACAGACTTTTTCAAACTAGTCCGTCATTGAGTTTCAAGAACAGTAAGTCATTTTTGAACAAAATTATGGTTAAACTTGTTACAAACACAGTACAATTAAAACAATGTTTTGTTGCAGTAAAAAGGTCTGCCTTAGTATTTGTATTGATAAAACATGTGTCTGTAACTCCACTTAATAGGGACACCCCGATAATACCAACACTTTGGCATGTCCCCTTGGTGTTTGTATTAATGGGGCTCCAATGTATCATTATTTTAGGGTGAGAAGCAAAGGCCCAAATTAGTGAAATTAATTTACTATAAATTGTAGAAGCAAAGGAGGAAAACACACTCAAAGTGAGTAGTTCTTCTGGAAGTTGTTTCAACGAGGCTGGACACCCAACAGCTGTTAATTTTACTTCAACAACTACAAAATGTTCTCACATCTGACATATTCCCTGAATGGAAGTACACAGCATTTTCCTGCAATGTGTTCAGCTGGCATGGTTTCCTCTAAAGAGCTCAGGAACACTTCTTTTTCATAAAACATCCTGGTTGGTAGATGCTGAGTACTTGCAGGACTAATAAACCATGGACCATGAAACCAGGTGTGCCCACTGAAACAGAAGCAAACACAGCTTACTTCATTACTTGAATTCTCAATCCCTATGACATATCACCATGGACATAAATTAAATTTAATGCTTTTTCGTTCAGACATTTACAAAACCCACAACCATTGTATGACTTGCCACAGGCTACATTTTTCTTCTAATGTGCTCATTGATGCATGATCATAAACCTCTAATCGCAGCCAGCCTGTAAACAGACTCACTGTTGGATATAGGGCAAGGGCACAGTTAAAGGCAAAGAAATCACCTTGAGAGTATGGCTCAAGAGATTGTTCTCCCGAGACTGCACAATGTTTGCCAATTGTTTGCTTTTGTCCTTTGCTGCATTCAGGAGCCGGTAAAAGGGCTGCTTACCTTCTGTCTGTCCACATTTTATCAATCCTGGACATGCACAAATATCCCTCATCAGATCGGACATAGACACAATCACCTAAAAAATGGTAAGGGATTATTGTCCTTTATAATGGTTCATGGTTAGCGAGAAAATGCAAGGAATTGCTTCCAGGATAATCTATTATTTTATTCTAGAATACACTGTTATAGTATACACAAGAAAATTAGGTTGAAAATATTTTCCTGTATGCTCTTTACTAACCCAGAAAATGAAATATCTGCCAAAGAGGGAATCTTAATGACCAGAGGTTTGCATAATAAAATAAAATAGATGTACATGTACATGCAACAGTACTTACCAAGCTTATAAGCAGCATCTCTGACACAAAGCTGTTCATAATATACACAACCTTCCTCAGCATTTTGGGGAGATTCCAAAACCACATTCTAAGAGAGACAACAGATTTACTGAAGTTAGTAAAAAGGAATAGACTCTTTGCAGAACATGGTCACATGACCTTGCAAATCATAAAAATAGGTGGTAGTGCAAAATGGTTGCCAGGAATGGAAAGAGTGTGATAAAATTAGTAAGGTTGCCAAGTGAAGGGCCAAGTGAAGGCAGAGTGTGATGAAATTAGTAAGGTTGCCAAGTGAAGGGCCAAGTGAAGGCAGAGTGTGATGAAATTAGTAAGGTTGCCAAGTGAAGGGCCAAGTGAAGGCAGAGTGTGATGAAATTAGTAAGGTTGCCAAGTGAAGGGCCAAGTGAAGGCAGAGTGTGATGAAATTAGTAAGGTTGCCAAGTGAAGGGCCAAGTGAAGGCAGAGTGTGATGAGATTAGTAAGGTTGCCAAGTGAAGGGCCAAGTGAAGGCAGAGTGTGATGAAATTAGTAAGGTTGCCAAGTGAAGGGCCAAGTGAAGGCAGAGTGTGATGAAATTAGTAAGGTTGCCAAGTGAAGGGCCAAGTGAAGGCAGAGTGTGATGAAATTAGTAAGGTTGCCAAGGGCAACAACGACATCCTCAAATTTTCGCTAAATTGAACATTGCTAAAACAACTCCAGATTTCGCAGGCAGGTTTGTTTATGTGTGCTTAATGTGTAAACATGTACACCCTGTGACAGATGAAGCCTTGCACAATGTGCAATGATAAAAGTGGTACGTGATTTTTGCATGACAATAACGTTGTACTGTCCTTGTCCCTTTAAGTCTTAAACACGGAGTGATCCTATATAACGAGGCTGAACTGTTCAGCCTGCCAATCCCTGCCAATCACAATTTCCAATGCGACGATTTCATTGGTTGGGAAATACAATCAACTGGCTTTTGGTATGGCGTGATTCCGACTTACCTCGTTTTCTAAACTAAAAATAGATTCAAAGCAGTACAAGAAATAGCATCAAGATTCTCGTGCATAAAATTCTCTGTTTTGTTGTTTGGGTGCAAACAATCGAAAGCGAGGTTTAGAAATAGTGAAAGATACCTGTAGCTTTCAGTCACTGTTCTGCGAAATCATTGAATTTCCTGCCACAAGCGACCTGAGCTTAGCGCTGACACTGAATTACAATTTAATACATTGGATAAATGTGTTGCAAGTAAACAAAGAAATATTTATAAATTCATTTTCTGAAATCTTAATCCACTTATTGCTGAAGAATAACGTTTTAGTCAAGGATATGCCACATAAAAGCTAGCCAAAGAGCAAACGAAACTTGTTTTGAATTTTGTCACTTCAAAATTGAATTTGGTGATTGTTCCCGTTTCACAATAGTATAAAAAGTTCCTTGTTCGCCAAATTTTGAAATGTAGAGATTTTTCCAAAGCCAGGGCTCGACACTAACTTTTCAACTTACTAGCCTAGTGGCTAGTGACAACTTAGATGTTACTAGCCAAAAAAATTTTTTACTAGCCACGCGGTGATGTCTCCAGTTAAATATCTTCTTATATCCATTATGCCCGGGATTATAGAATTTTAAGAAAAAGCAACAATATTCACGTCTCAAACCGCTTGACACAGTCGGCACAGCTTGTGTCACGCTTGACTGGTTTAAACGCAGCGAACGAATTTATCATCTCAATGAATTGCGCTGGTTTTAATTTTGTTCAATGGCCTTGTGTTTTCCTTACATCAAATCTCTCAGGCCGACAGCTCACAAAGGAAAATCCAGAGATTTTCCCGTTAAGACTTTCAGGACTCTGTTTTTCTGTGAGACTTCTTTGGAAAAATATCGAGACACCGAGATGTCATTGTTAACACTGTCAGGTCTTCTTTACAAACAGGCGCCGGGGTAGAAACGTTTCAAAAGCAAAACAACTATCTGAACAATACTGCAAACTGTTGTTGGCGAAATTCAAATGCTAAAAACGGCTGATTTAAATTTGGAAGGATATAAATCTTTCTATAATTGTTTTTGTAGTGGCAAGCTTTGTCAGTATGCATATGATGACAAATCACCGATGTGTTGTTACGCAAAATGAAATGTTATCCCTTTATAGTTCCGCACGATTTTGAGCATGATTTAATCAGGAGAAGCTCGTGTTTTGTTCTACTAATTTCGAAACAAAAAAGAACATCGATGTGTGCTTTCAGAAAATGCTGTCTTGTTTGTCAAATGCCACGCAACGAAAAGTAAACAGTCTTAAATTTGCATACGTGCTGAACAGCAATGCCCAGTAATATGGTATGTCAACAAGAAAGAAATTACGAGAAAATTGTTTGCGTATGGCTTCCTTGTGAATGACAGAAACTAGTTCGGCCAATTTCATTTTGTTTACTAGCCAAAGTGGCTAGTAGAAATCGAAAACCCACTAGCCAAAACTGAATTTCTACTAGTCTGTGGCTAGTTGGCTACCGTTAGTATCGAGCCCTGAAAGCATTGTTATCTTTGATGTTTGAATCCTTGACCTATAAAAACAAAATACTGAAACGATTGTCACTGATGTGTTCAGCATTATCTCTTCGAGCTTTCATGTCGTAACAGTGTTTGTGCATGGTGGACATCAATTTTGAATTTCCAGGATTATTGCATTAAGTCTGTTTAAATTTTCTTTTAGCTTGAATGGAAAGAATTAGTTGTAGTTTATACACAGGCAGACCAAGCGATGGCCTTGTTAATGATATGCAACGGTCGTTCTCGGTTTGAGATCGGTTCTAACGACCTAAACAGCCACCGCGAATTTTCACATTCGACAAGAATACGCCATCGTCAGAGGATGTGGCGCAAGGTCGGCGATCACGCTGTGGGGAGGGGTAGAATGTATATTTGTCGCTTGCACGCGTAATCTGACCGCGGTGTTTGATAACTTTGAATTTGATAACGGCCTTATGATCGCCGACCTTGCGCCACATCCTCTGATGATGGCGTATTCTTGTCGAATGTGAAAATTCGCGGCGGCTGTTTAGGTCGTTAGAACCGAGCGATTGCAACGATTTTCAGCCCAAAGCTTGGTAATTTATCAAACTATATTTGCCCGAGGCTGGATGGCGAAGCGACGTGTGAAAATATGAGAAATTGGAAAAATTTGGGGCTGTGTCGGGATTTGGCGGCGTTGGAAGCTGCATGCCTTGTCTCTTTCTTTGGTATTAGTAGGGGGCGTCAGTGGCAAGTGAGGAATTAATCGTCCCAAAACCACACTAAAGCTCGCAAAAATAGACAATCAACATTAGGCAAGTGATCTTTATTTATCTGGCTTACAGTTTATTGTAATTTAGAAACAAAAGATCTCAAATTCAGCGATTTATGGGGCATTACGATTGTTTGAGTCAAACCGAGAACGACCGTTGCATATCATTAACAATTTAGGCCATCACTTGGTCTGCCTGTGATAAATGAACTGGGATCGCATTTAAAAAGCAAAATTTGCGGAGCTCTTATCTTTCGTGACCGTTACTCTGACACGACGTGCTAGACCGGGCCTTTTTACAGGCTCGCTCCGTGTTTAACACATACAAATGTATCAAGTCTTTAAAAACCAGTTTAGAAATTAACTGTAAGAAAACAAAAGTTATCATTACCTCCAATGGAAAACTTTCTTTGTGCTAACTCCTGAGCATATTATGGAGTAGTAATGTGTAATGAAAAAAAAAACTGAAACCTGGCTAACGACCGAAGCAAGTTCTGTTAATGATATTGCACACATTGTATATAATTTTCCTAAGAAGAATGTCAGCATTTAAATGGTGAATTTTTACGGTTGCTAAGAAATCCTGCAATAGAGATCCTCCTTAAAGTGCCCCTGTGATCAAATTTTTGAGTTTCATTTTTTTACATTTTCGTGTCCTATTAGACTTTCTTACTCACCTTGCCAAATTTCAATCCATTATGAACATTTAATTCAGAGAATTTACGGCTGCCATTAATCAACCTTGTTCCAAGCCTTGGTTGCAAATGAGAGAAAGTGACGTCAAAGGCTCGAAAATACCTCACGGGTTGAAATGAGAATAACAATAAGTGTTCAAAATCACGCGAAAAGGAACAAAAACTTTGGACGTGTTCTTCGTGCAATTTTCTATGCTGATTGTTATTAAAATTTCAACCCGTGAGGTATGTTTGAGCCTTTGACGTCACTTTCCCCCATTCGCAACCAAACCTTGGAACAGGGTTTTGTAATGGCGGCCGTAAATTTTCGGAATTAAATGTTAAAATAAAATGACTTCTGATGTTCGTAATGGATTGAAATTTGGCAAGATGAATAAGGACGTCTAGTTGTACACGAACATGTAAAAAAATACAAATCGAAAATTTGATCACAGGGGCACTTTAACCCAGCTTGAAATTAGAGAGACAACAAATATTCTAAAGGCAATAAAAGTTATTACTCTCTCTTTAGAACTGATATAAATTCTTCTCAGCGAGTTTTATGCTTATCACATCTATATACCTTTATTATTCAATAAATAATAAAATTTATTGTCATGATGTCCAAATATGGTCAAGTAGTCCTTGTTATCTGTCATCCATACGAAAGCTGTATTATTGAAAAGTAGCCATGGTATATTGAAATTTCTGAGTTTTGATTGATTTACATGTACAGGCCATCCATCCCTTTTGAGGCTGCTACCTTGACGTGGTGGGATAGCTTGCAAGGCTTAATGATCCTTTTGGGCTATACCAGTGGGAGTTATACTCCTGGCAGGTCCAACCTTGCCGGACAGGCCATTAGGGGAGGGTCCTAATGGCTAGTGAGCTGGACTCCGGATCGGGCGGTCCAGGTTCGAGCCCTGGCCAGGGCGCTGTGTTGTGTCCTTGGGCAAGACACTTTACTCTCATAGTGCCTCTCTCCACCCAGGTGTATAAATGGGTACCGGCGAATTTACTGCTGGGGGTAACCCTGCGATGGACTAGCATCCCATCCAGGGGGGAGTAGAAATACTCCTAGTCGCTTCATGCTACGGAAACCGGGATAAGCTCTGGCCTGATGGGCTACTAGGCTCGTAAGCAGACTTTACCTGACTAAAACCAGCCTCCTGGTTCTCCAGGTTGGGGGTTAGGCGTGAGGTTGACAACCTCATCCTGTAAAAAAGATTTTGTCACGGAAACACCAACAAGAAATCTTCAACCTTTTTTGTCACCAAGGGAACTCAGAGCCTTTACGGGTTAGAATGACCAGCGGCAATGAAAGCCAACAGGATAGCTGTCGCTGCGAGACTGGGAGTCTTGAGCACCAAGACAAAGACAAGATTAGGATTCTGGAATGTAAGAACAATGTTTAGTACTGGAAGGCTCGCGCAGATCACCAGAGAGATGAATGAAAATAAGCTTCACATCCTTGGTATTAGTGAGTGCAGATGGACAGGATTTGGTTCACAGAGAACGCAAGGCGGTGAAACAATTTTGTTTTCAGGCCGGAATGACAACCTACACCGGCAAGGAGTAGCTCTCATCCTGAAGAGGGGTGTGGAGAAGTCAGTTCTTGAGTGGAAGCCTATCAACGAGAGGCTAATTAGAGCGAGGTTCTTCGGGAAGCAAGTCAAGATGACTATAATCTAGTGTTATGCTCCAACAAATGATGCTGATCCTCAGCAGAAAGACATCTTTTATGAAACTCTTCAAGCTGAAGTGGAAAATACTCCATCACAAGACCTCCTGATTATTATGGGTGACTTGAACGCTATGGTTGGAACAGTCAACACAGGCAGTGAGAGGGTCATGGAAAAACATGGCTATGGTAACTTAAATGAAAATGGTGAAAGGTTGGTGGAGCTGTGCGGTATAAATAATCTTGTAATTGGAGGCACCTTATTTCCACACAAGGACATACACAAGATCTCTTGGAACTCTCCAAACAGGCACGACCATCTTCTCATTAATGGGAAATGGAGGCGATCCCTGCAAGATGTGCGTGTGAGAAGGGGAGCTGACGTTGGGAGTGATCATCACCTTGTTACTGCTATGGTTCAATTGAAGCTATTGCGCTCTAGAAAGACATGTCACCAGAGGCGCTTTGATGTATCCAAGCTCAAGAATTATGACACAAGGAACCAGTTCTGTATAGCATAATATGTAACAGGTTTGAGACTCTTGCAGAAGAAAACACCGGTACAGCTAATGAAGGCTCACTCACGTCCGAATGGGACAAGATAGTCAAGATCTATCATACTGCTGCCATGTCCACCCTTGGTTATAAGCAGAAATCCCACAACGAATGGTTGAGTGCAGACACCTGGGATGCTATTGCAGAGAGGAGAAGAGCAAAGGGCAAAATAATGGGGGCCAGTTCTACTTGTCTAAAAGAGAAATTACAAGCTCAGTACAGCAAACTCAATGCCAAAGTTAAGTGGTCAGCTAGAGCAGACAAAAGAAGATTTGTTGAGAACCTCGCAACAGAAGCAGAGGCTGCTGCGCAGAAACAGGAGCAAGGCACAGTTTACAGAATCACCAAGCAAATCTGTGGAGGTCAACAGAGAGGGAAGGCACCTATCTGCAGCAAGCAAGGGGCATAACTAACAACTGAGAAGGAACAGGAAGAGCGATGGGCGGAACACTTTCAGGAAGTACTTAACAAGGAGGTCCCGGAGGAGCCAGCTGCTGCTCAGGATGCTGAGGAAGACCTTGACATTAGCATTGAACCACCGACTAAAGAAGAGATCGTGGAAGCCATTAGAGATCTTACGAATGGTAAAGCACCTGGGCTCTTTAAATGTGATTCAGAGCTTGCAGCAGAGATATTACTCCCACTCTTTGCTAAGGTGTGGAATGGTGAGGGGATACCAAGTGACTGGAGCAAAGGGGTCATCATACCAATTCCTAAGAAAGGCACACTGTCTGACTGTAATAATTGGCGGGGTATCACTCTTTTATCCCTACCTAGTAAAATCTTCTGTAAGGTTATTGTGAAACGTCTTTCTTTGGCGGTCAATGAAGTGATGCGACAGGAACAAGCTGGTTTTAGAAAAGGCTGAGGTTGCACAGAACACATTTTCTCCTTGAGAAACATCATTGAACAGTGTCATGAATGGCAGAGAGGATCGTACATCAATTTTATCGATTTCCAGAAGGCTTTTGATAACGTGCACAGGGAGAGCCTATGGAGTATCCTCAGGGCGTATGGCATACCTGCACACATTGTCCAAGTGATAAAGCAATTCTACACTGACTTTTGTTGCTCGGTTGGAGGCTCTGACCTGAGCTTCCATGTCAAATCGGGTGTTCGACAAGGATGTGTTACGTCAGCGCTACTGTTTAACATTGTCATCGATTGGGTGCTGTCTCGAGCTACTGAAGACAGAAGGAGAGGAATACGCTGGACGCTGTCAACTGTTCTGGAGGATCTGGATTATGCCGATGACATTGCTTTGCTCTCCCATTCATTAGTGACATGCAGGAGAAAACTGACCGGCTTGACAGATTCTCTCGGCAGGTAGGGCTTAAGATCAGCCCTCAGAAGACGAAAGTATTGCCTGTCAACATCTCAGCACCATTGTCCATCAAAATGGGACAGCTAGACCTTGAAACGACCCAACAATTCACCTATTTAGGTAGTACAGTCTGCAGTGATGGGGGGCTGACATCGACATCCGACAGAGGATTTTTAAAGCTGGAGGGGCCTTTGCAAAATTGCGACCCGTGTGGAGAAGCAGAAACTACAGCAGAAGAACGAAGATTAAGATCTACCAAGCTTGTGTACTCTCTGTACTACTCTACGGATCTGAATGCTGGAGAATGACTGTGCATGACTTGAGAAAGCTGCAAAGCTTTCACACATCTTGTCTCCGAAAAATCGTGCACATCTTTTGGCCAAAAAAGATCTCCAACAATGAGCTCTTTAAATTGACAGAGCAGGGGGACATGAGTATTGTTCTTACACGGAAACGATGGAGTTGGGTTGGCCATGTGCTCCGCAGAGAAGCTACCAGCATTTCTAAAGTTGCTCTCAGATGGACACCAGAGGGTAAAAGAAAAAGAGGCCGTCCAAAATCAAGCTGGAGAAGAACTGCAGAAGCAGAACTTCAGGCTCTAAACCTTACCTGGGGGCAAGCTTCATGGCTTGCAAAGGACCGACAGGAATGGAGGCGACTTGTTGATGCCCTATGCACCACTAGGCGTTTAAAGGACTGATGATGTACAGGCCATGGTATATGAGCAATACAGCATATACCAAGGACCACAAATGATATTATGGTAGGTGTACGTATCATTGAGAACAGCCAGGGAGCTCAAATATCACAATTCTTTGGGAAACAAATTATTATTCCATGCATGCGGCAGTTATAATCAGATCAATTTAAAATAATTTGCAAAATTGAGATTTTGTCGTCTGATGGAGTCTTGCTTTGAGCAGACCAGAATGAGCTATGTTCTGGTGAAACTTGTCTTAAAGTCACAAAACACGAGCCTTGGGACAAATTTTAGTACAAATACATGAAAGCCTGTCAAAACCGCTGAGCTGTGAAATCCAGTGCAGCACCTGCTGCACAAGTATAACTTACATAGCATTAAAGACAATACTTATCAAAAAACACAGTAAAAATACTTATAGAATTTTGTGCAGCAAAAGCCTGTATGATTCAAGTTGTCAAAATGCTTGTAGTATTTTAGTATCTGAAAGCCCGTCAAATTTGCAGAGGTGCAAAATCTGGTGAGAAGCACATGGCAGCTGCTGCACAAGTATAAACAAAACTTTCAGAAAGGGTATGACTTAAAGGCTTACAGTGTAACTTGTTTAATGTTCAATTTGTGTTTATCAATCCATTTACGATTTAAGTTGTTTAATTCTTGCTGAATGCCATATTTTATAGCCAACACCAAAACATTCTTACCTCTGTAGATTGTTGAACTTCTTTGTATAGCTTCTATAAACTTCACTAGACCTAATACTTAATATTATGTGCAACCCTTTTTCTAAAATACAAAATAGACCAAAATAACTGCAGCAATTTCATATCCTTGGGTTACACTAGTTGCAAATTATAAAGTTATAGCCAATTTGGTGCTATGTGCCTCGTTGGCTATCTACCATCTCGTATCCGACACATGCTCATTGAATAATTGTTAAATATAATAGTTATGTACATGTAGGTTGCCATGATTCAACCCAAGTATAGCAAAGGGCTGCATAACCACAGTATTTTTAGCTGTAACATTTTTCATTGAGAATTTGTTGAATATTAAAACAATTTATCCAGCTCAATCTTGCAGAATATCATCTCATTTTAGTCCACTCAGCCTATGGTATCAGTATCAGGCAGCCTTCTGTGTTATTTGTCAAGTGTACTCTTCTGAACGTAGCAAAAGAAAAGGGTACTAAATCCAATAGTAGGGAGGGTCATTACAATAATACAAGGTATGACTTTTCTTGCCTTCTTTACTTCCTCATGAACTGAACCTTCCACTTCACTTATTTCCATTGGTTGAGCCCTGTTGTCTGTATTGTTAACAAAAACAGAGGGAACACGTCTGGGTTGGAGAGGTTCCTCTCTTGTGACATGACTGACATTTGATGGAGTTACAGACCACACCTTGGATATAAAAGCAGTTATATATTATCTCCTTTACTCTCAGAGTCAAACATGACATCAATAATTGCTGAAACTCCAAGACTAAACCATACATATTACCTGGTATTTTCAGTTTTTAACCCTGGCACTCTTGGGGTGTGACATGCCGATCATGCATTGGTGATGTTATATGCAATAGTCATTGGCGCATCAAGCAAAGATGCAAAAGTTCATAATTGGTATTATTAATTTTTTTATATTATTTTCATCCAGTGGCCACTTTAAACACTAGAAAATGAGAATTATACTAGGCCTTCAATTAATGCAACCTGAAGTAATAACTAGATATTAACATTTTGTCATGACATAAGATAAAAAAATGGTAGTAATGCACATTCCTTACGGACCTTTTAGTTCAGAGTACAAGTACCAGATTGAGTATTTCAATCTAGTTACATTCCAAGAGCCTGTACACTGTAGAAATGCACATTCATTAGGGACCTTCAGTTCAGAGTACGAGTACCAAATTGAGTATTTCAATCTAGTTACATTCCAAGAGCCTGTACACTGTAGAAATGCACATTCATTAGGGACCTTCAGTTCAGAGTACGAGTACCAAATTGAATATTTCAATCTAGTTACATTCCAAGAGCCTGTACACTGTAGAAATGCACATTCATTAGGGACCTTCAGTTCAGAGTATGAGTACCAGATTGAGTATTTCAATCTAGTTGCATCCCAAGAGCCTGTACACTGTAGAAATGCACATTCATTAGGGACCTTCAGTTCAGAGTACGAGTACCAGATTGAGTACTTCAATCTAGTTGCATTCCAAGAGCCTGTACACTGTAGAAATGCACATTCATTAGGGACCTTCAGTTCAGAGTACGAGTACCAAATTGAGTATTTCTATCTAGTTGCATTCCAAGAGCCTGTACACTGTAGAAATGCCCATTCATTAGAGACCTTCAGTTCAGAGTACGAGTACCAAATTGAGTATTTCAATCTAGTTACATTCCAAGAGCCTGTACACTGTAGAAATGCACATTCATTAGGGACCTTCAGTTCAGAGTACGAGTACCAGATTGAGTATTTCAATATCCAGTTACATTCCCTGTGCTGACCAGTAAGAACACAGTGCACAGAGGAGTCAAGTTTGTCTGCACTTCAAAATATGTACCATGCAAAATAACCTTCGAAGCGATCTTGTAAGCATTCGTGACCCAGCTGCCGTCATGTTTACAGATCGTCTGGTGATATCGTATTCTCGTATTCTACAATGGTCGCCTGGGGCAAATTAAATCGTCCCCCAAAGGGCGATGATTTTTCGCTTTCCGACAAGCTACACGAAGTGCCGAGAAGAAAAAGAGACATGCTATAGATCTCTTTCTTACTACTTGTCTCTGGTAACGTAACGCCCACAGACATTGCGTTCTGCAGATGTTGCATGAGGGTATGATCTGTAAACAGATACTATCGCATGACGGCACTGGGTCACGTACACTTACAAGTTTGCTTCGAAGGTCATTTGGCATGGTAGATATTTTGAAGTGCGGACAAACTTGACTTGTCTGTGCCCTGTGGTAAGAATAAGAGACTACATGTATAGGGTAAGAGATCAAAAGCACAAGCACTAGGTTTAAAAAGTACTACAACTACCACTACTGCGATTTGAAGGTCCCTATTATATAAGTGAGGCTTGGGTCTGCGTTCAAGGCTGCAAGGATATTCCCATGATGTTCAGTGGCATTCTTACACATTCAAAAAAAATAAATGGAGAAACACTAATAACTTATATGCAGGTAAAGATACACCTAAACGTAGAAAGGGTGATACTGATTTTTTGAAGGAAGCTGTAAATGCCATGAGTGTTGCTGTTCACATCACAGCTCAGTTGTCTACCTTTATCTTCCTGAATGACTTTGTTTTGACATTGTATCTTGATTCACACACAAACACATCTTCGTCTTTAAAGTTCTGCAGAAAAGTAAATTAAAGTTGGATATATATTTGCGAAGAAAAACTAAGACTAATGCAACTTTAGTCACCTTACAGTTGCAATAGCTGAAGGGGAAGACCAAGTGCCCTTTAATAAAATTATATATAACACTTGCAGGCATGGTATCATTTTGAAGGGATTTCATGACTACCGGTATAATAAGCTTGTTTCTTCCAAAAATAAATTCTGGTCAATTTAATTTATTCAAACAATGTCAGCAGTAGTAGCAGATATTAGTATTAATGTACTGTATGGAACACAAACAAGCTATTTGGTTCTGTTTCAGTCATTTGGTGTTGTAGTGGAAACAATATTATTGGCTGCTTAGCAATAATTACTGTGGTACTTGTATTGATTGTTTTGAAGTGTTACTGGCAACAAAAGTTGTAAGGGGAAACTAGTTAGAAGGAACTACATTATGAGCATCACAAAGAGAATGTCTGCATGTGGCTATATAACAGCAAAGAAAATCTCATACCTCGGGTTTCTGCTTGAAGTAGTCTTTAACAAACATGACATAACATTTTGCTAATACTTGCTTCAGATTTGAAGAACAGCAGTAATCACTTTTAAACACTTCCTATAAGAAACAAGCATCAGGTATATATGTACTGGTCAAATAACTACATATACATACACCAAGTTATTATATTGTTAGTGACAGCTGTCAGAAGCAAATTAATCTACCTTATTACAGGAAATTAACGCTTCAAGAAATTAACATGAATTTAGTTCATATTAATAAAAGTCACATCAATTATTGTAAGCGTCAATTTCCGCACCCACAATTTAGTGGAGCATTATTAGTTTCCGCGCAATAAATTAAGTGGAGCACTAATTTGTTTTTTTGTTTAGCATTGTTTTATCAGGGTGGAGTTCCACCAGTATTGTTGGCACTGAAAAGAACACTCGAAGTAGTGAGATTCGTTTGGGTTTTGGATTTTGTTAACTTGTTAACAGCGTGTTACAATAAATTTGGTCCTGTTGTCTCTACAAGTTCTGCTTCTTCGTGTGGTTGCTTTAATTTAAATCATTTTGAAATTTTAGCACCTCCTTCTCATTAATTTCCTTGATTGGAAAGTAATTTTTCCTTCACTTTGCGTTAATTTAAGTTGCGTTCATTTCCAATACCTAAATTAACATGAGCGTTATTTTCCTATAGTAAGGATATATCCCATTCACACAAACAAAACATGTTTAGTTAAACCGGGTTAAACAAAATGAAAATCAGCAACAAAGACCAAAAGACTAAATTTAGCAACTTAGGGTTCCAGTAAGTGCAAACTTGTGATATTATTGTGTTAAATTTGAAGTAAACAAACATCAGTTAGTGACTTCTATGAAGAAAACAATTTTAAACTGTGTTTAACTGAACAGACTTTAAATGTGTTTAAGCTTTGGTGTGAATGGGGTATAAGGCAAAGAACAGAACAAAGGAAAATGTGCCTTTTCTAGGTCCCTCTTTCTACCTGAATCAAACTTAGCTCCTCTTGACTGTATTAGTCCGGCGGCATAGCTAGAAAATTGTGTCATTTTTGTTACCAATGTTATATTTTGCAGATTTGTAGAAGTATGTAAGGTGACTAACTTTTGCTATAGAACCACTCTCAGTTCTCACTGAATTACTCGTAAAGGACTTTTGAAGTTTTTCCTCAATGAGACCCCCTGCGAAGATATAGGGTCCTTTCAGTAACTCAGAAATGACACAATAATTTGCATTCGTTAGCATATTTACTTGTAGCAATGATAAATTTTGTTGCATTAATGTGCCATTCATAAAGAAAAATACAAAGAAACAGTGCATAATTGAAAAGAGACTTGTTACTTACTTGTGTACTGCTATTTGTCTTCCCTTGCGCGTGTCGGCAATGTTGCTTTCGTAGTAGCAATTTAGCACAGGCGAAACGGGAAATTGTTAACCGAATTTTCTGTGACCAGCTGGTATTACTGGGGCGTGATATATGCCTGTCAGGTCCACACAATGTCTTTCAATATTACAATTGATATAGAGAAATCAGGCCAAAATGCGGCGGTGTCCAGCAGCGTTGACTGGAGCAAATGCGTATTTTGCCAAGAAAATACGAGCGAGAAGATGGAATGCCCTGCAGCAAACTCGAAACAAAGAAACCATGGTGCTGGATACATAACACTTTAAAAGGATTTGCAGAGGCAGGAGAACTTCACTTTGACGGAGCTGGATAAAAGGGAGGAGATTATATTGCCGAGAAACTTTTGAAATCATAAGTCATGCCGCAGAAACACTCAAATTGAAGGGGCTGGAGAGGAAAAGAAAGCTAACTGAAGGAAATGTATCGCAGCAACCCGATGACAATGGTAAGCGCACAAGATCTGACCTTGCTTGTACGCCTGTATAGGACAGGAAGTCTGTTTGTTTTAATTTGCAGGGGACCAGCCACTGATGGGAACTCATTATCTCGCGCGAGCACCATTGAGCTAGATTCTCGAGTTCGAGCTGTTGCCATGGCAGTAAATGATTTCAATCTTATAGGGAAACTCAGTACTGGGGACATGATTGTACTGAAAAGTCAATACCATAAACAATGTCTGCGCGTTCTAGACAACAGCACATCGTAAACCAGCTAGAGGAATCAATGCTGCAAAAAGAGGCCTTTTCTGAGATCGTACGTAAGATAGCGGACTACAAAATGTGCACCTCTAACGGTAAGGTGTTTTAAAAAACTGTCCGACGTCAAAACGGAATATTCGACAAGGCTGCAGGAACTAGGCGCACAGGATCAGTCGCTACACTCAACACGAAAGACAAAATCAGGCTCGCTAGCTTGCAAGGACTGAGTGCACATGCGAAAGGGAGAGAGATGTTGCTGTTGCTGGTGTTTGAGAACAATATAAATACTGTCAGAGAACCTTGACAGAGAGCGGGAATGCAGCGAAATTGTGTGGGAAGATTTGTTCAACAATAGAAACCATCTCACAAGCTTGCCAACAACGGTCTGTATCGCCGTCCTTGCTAACATCCGTCAAGAACCAATCAGCAATCTCAGGAGTTGGAAAATCAGCAAGCTGCTCTCTCTATATAGTACAGCTTCTAAAATTGAACAGTATAAAGCATGGACGGAAATCTATTGAGAGATCTGTTCGGCACAGCAGAATAATCATAATAACAACAACAACAATAACAGCAAATATTTTAAATGATCATTTTTAAAAATCTAAACTGCCAGGAGGCACACCAGTTGGCTATTTACAAACGTAGCCGAGGAGTTGAATCCGAGACTACCGAGAACAACACCAGCTAGTGGTCAGAATGTGCAATCAGAACGTTAAAACAAGAAGAAAGGAATTAGAAGAGACGCTGAAGGCGTTAGGTTTATGTGTATCACATGGCAGGGTGCTGCGTCATCAGACCTGGCTAATGCTGTGTGTGAACGTTATGAGGAAAATAGAACGGTTTGCCCTCCTAACCTACATGGACAGATTGCTATTGTAGACAACATAGACCTCAATCTAGAACAACAACGGGATCTTTCCATGGCACAAGTATTTCTCTCATTCAACATCCAAGTACCACTGAAGAAGGCCATTATGTGGGGCATATTATCTAACGGGAGTCGTCTCCTGAAAAGTGCATCAATCCGTTGCCTGCAAACTACACCAACGTCCCAAGTGTTGTGTCCAAGAGTGGCAAGCCTATTGTGCCTCCAGAGTGACGTGTGATTATCATTTCCTGATCTGAACGTGCCAATACTGCATAATTGGCATAAATTAAAATTCATGCATAAATTAAGTTGTGGTTACCATGGCGATGAACCTTTCCAAATTTCTGAATGGCCGCTCCTAGCCAGGCCCATACGCCGGCATATCCAAAAACATACAGGAAATAGCTTTTCACATGAAGCTCATTTGAATTCAGTTTCCATGGAAACGACATTTCTGTCAAGGTGGTTCTATAGCTAAAAATGCTTTCCTTGATAGTCTCTCTCTGTGTGCCAAATTTCAGAATGGTAACAAAAAGTGCACAATTCAGCCGAAATTTGGAGCTATGCCGCCGGACTATATGCACAATACCTAAATTAACATGAGCGTTATTTTCCTATAATAAGGATATATCCCATTCACACAAACAAAACAGAACAAAGGGACTGTACATACATCACTACAATGCAATTCCTTCCATATTCAGCTTCTTATCTTGAGGTTCATTGACAGATTTGCACATTGTTGTTTTTGCACAAAATGTTAACATAATTGTAAATCAAAATCAAAATCAGTTGGACATTAATTTTTGTCAACATATTTATTTTGGTGAGAACTAAGTTTACACTTATGAGAACTATACAAACAATGCTATCCACCAAGCCACCATCTTAATAATCCTAAATTCAAAATTATAAGCACCTACTGTATATTCAAGGATTTATAGTATTGACATGTACGTGTATATTTTCAGTGTCCACATTTTCACAATCATAGATTGAAGAGTTACCAAAAGATGAAAGGTTACCAAGTTCTGACAGGAACAAAGACATGACATCACATTTGTTTAATGTTCAGCTGAATAGATACTCTGGATGGTGTAATTACCTTTTCCAAGAACTTTCGGGTGGCAGTATGAAAAGTTTCCTCAGGTCGATAAAACCAGCTCCCAAAAAGCCACTGATGACAAGAAAATAAATGACATGCAATGAAGTTTGACTGGTTAGTAAGATTAAAACAATTTGCAAACTCAGTCACATTATCCTTTGAACTAAGAAAGAATAATTTTATTGCCTTATAAAACCTGCTTAAATAGAAGGCCGAAATGTTTGACCTTATGTTGCTACAGTCAAAGGTTGCCAACATATTGAAATCTCTTAGTACAGTAATTGGTATTGTAAATATTTAAGGTTCCTAAAACAATAAATACACCTGGACAGCAGAAAAGGACAATATAAATGAAATAAACAAGGTAAAAATTATAATTATTTGATGATTTCCCTTGGGCCTTGCACACGGTGTTGCCTACCACTTGATTTTCGGCCTAATACAACTGTATTTAATTCTAATTTACTGTTTACAAAAACAGTTGAATCTGACAATTTTCCCAAAAATGTTAGCTCAGATAACGAACTTTAAGTATTTTGTAAGTTAGAAGACAATTTAGCGAAAGAGTGATATAATAAGTAAGAGCAAAAAGAACTTGGTCCAAAATCAGCACTTCCGGCGTAACAAAATGGTAAATCGTGCCCAAGCCTTCACTTGAAGGCAGTGCCACAAAAATCATGCCAAATGTGCCCAGTGATCCGGCCATATCGTTCCCAAATCGTGCCCTCATCGTTCGTATTGTTCTTAGCATTCTAATTGTTCCTTAACGAGCGCGCTGTTTTTCCTTTCCCTCATCACGTGTTTTTATACAGCCAATTTTGCACAGCTGGGTCTTGATGTAAGCTTAACTAAAAATTGATAAATTGCAAACTGGCCTGCACTTCAAAATAAATCGTAACTCTATTTCTCGTTCTTGAAGAACAAATCATTCGTAAGATTTCACTGCTGATAGAAGTTTCGTGATGGGTAGATTTTGTCACATGCTAAGCAACCAGTTCTGAAATGGGATCAAATTTTATGCCAGCACCAAAACATTGAAAACATTGAACGCTATTCAATGGGATGATTGCTGATTTCTTTGAATTTTCGAAACTGCAAATCGCTCGAATATCTCATAAGTGTTTTCTGTATTTATGAGTTTAACGTCAGATGTAATTCACTGAACAACGAACACCGCTTTTTGTTGTTTATTCATTTAGTGTTTGAGACATCTTTGTTGGCCATCGGCGCAGCTTATTTTCCAAACACATTGGGGTTTCGTTTGACTTTCATTCTGGAAAGTTTATTTCGAGGTGCCTAAGACGAAACAGACCAGAAGGTGGGAAAGCAAACAAAACGAATTATGAACCTTCCTCTCCTTACAACTGGAGTCAGTCTAACTCTGTAACTAGGTATAGTTAACACTACAGCTGCCCCCGCTGTTAACCTTCTTTTCTCAGCGCAATTTTTTTCTCAGTCAATTATTTCGCTTGATATTTTGGCTATTCTATTTTCTTAATTGATTGAAAATCAGGTTTCTGTTTTGAACAGTCTTGCGATAATTCAGAAGAAAACACTAATTTTTTCTCGTGTTCTGCTCACAAAGTATAACTTGTTTCTGTCTGATCATGGGATGAGGACGTGCCATTTAAAACAAACTTTTAGTATGAATTGTTGAAGCCAAGTAGATAAGTAAAACAAAGCCAAGCTATGAAAAAATTCTGAATGACTAATAACATGTAAATGTAATTACACGAACGCGTCCCCAACTTCCTGAGATCATTTTGCTTTTTTTGCTGTAATGAGTGATCTCAGCGAGGATAAACTTCGGTAATATTCAAATTCAAACGTTTTAAAACTACCAGTTAGGATCAGCTGTTTTCAGATTTTTTGTTTCAAAATATATTAGGGCCGGGAGCTCAAGCAACAATGACAAACTTGACAGCAGAGCTCGAAACGGATGCCAAAAGATTTCTCACCTCTGTCAATAGAAGTGCCTGCTGTGAGATTTGATTATCTCAAGAACTCTTTTGAATTCTCTTTCCTTCTCGACAAGTCTCAGTTACAAATTTTACTTAAATGCCTGAAGACTGATCGAGTCTTTTATATCTTATTTCTACCACTTGAGTTTTTTTATTTAATGTTATATGATGTTCCGCCTAAAAGCCGAAAACACTGGATCGACAGTGGGCTAGTTATATATGCATATCTCAAATGAAAACTTTCTCACTTCTCTGCGAGTTTCAATGCTCGCGGTATCTTTTAAAAACTTTCCTTCTTTAACTCTTTTTTAACTTATCGCAGCTGCTAACTTTATATCTTGGTTGTGGCCCGAGTCTTTCAAACCCCTCGTGTAAAGTGTGATTTGTGTCTGACAAATCTCGATTTCGGATTGAGTCTGTCAATCCTGCCAGCGAACGAGAGCTGCTCGCAACGCGCTAACAAGAGAAATTTCTAGACCAATACGTACTATTCTTGTTTTTGATCATATCAATTGCGTAAGTTTCGGCTTCTAGACCTTGTGAAATCAATAAACCTCAAAGGAAACCCGAAGGAAACTGCAGCAACCCAACTGCAATCAACGATTGCAAGCGTCGTTTGTTGACTATTGTTGTGATTTGTGCACGTGGCTTGTCATCATCACCCAATCATGGTTCATCTTACGTCATCATTGACCAATCACCGTACAGGAAATTTTATCACATCTACCGATACTACTTGCGGTCCCCCTTTGGCCAAGTCGAGATTTTGTCTGGTATATACTATATATATATATATAGTCTATATACACGCGGACTACAATGATGCCTCCTCGGGTTTTGACCTCTGGGCCAAAACCCTGCGGGGGCTATAATGAAAGCGACTGCAATTGTATACCACGTGCGCAATCAACATTGGCAGGATAAATTCATTCTACTGTAAGGAACGATATTAGGAACGATTATGGGAAAAATCAGGGAACGATATGCATGGTAGGAACGATACGTACGATAAAGTGAGAGTGACGTAAGGAACGATAGGAACGGGCACGATGGGAATGAAATTGACTAAAAGCAAAGAATTTTTTTAGGTAAGTCAAAGTGACATTGCAATCGTATTAATAATTCTTCATTGGTAAAAACTGGATTAAAAAAGTTTAAACAGTTTATGTGCACTCTTGTTTTGTCTTCCTTTTTCTCTTTATGCCATTAAGTGCTGTGATGAAGCCAGCCGAGAAGACTCTGTTTTTCGTAGAAAATGCACTAATTTCCAATCTTGTTTTTTTTTAAACTACACTAGCTGTACCATAATTTTAATTTTACGTAAGCATCATGGAAAATTATTCGATTTTTGAGGTGCACATTATTATTTAGTTTGCCAATTTTCATTCAATTCTCAGAATCTGAGCTAATTTAATAAGAGAAAATCAAGCGTTTTTGATGTCATACAAAATGTTACGCTCGTGATCACCAACACTGTGCGCAAGGCCTTTGGTGTTATATTATATTAAAGAACAGAATAACTCATGGTGATGATGATGATGTCTGTAACATTGTCTTGTAATGGGCAATTACGTAAAAAAGCAGTTAGTCATCCTTTTTAGTGAAAAGGCAGTTCACCTATAACTGTTTGACCGATTTTAAGCTTTTTCAAGCTTCTTGTTTGAAATGACAAGTGACATTCCTTTGTTTTCTGTAACAGGAATTTCAACACTGGGGAAAATTTTGAAGATGTAATTTCTTGTCCTTGATGATGCACAAATTCTATGTAGTTTTTAAGAGCTCTCAAGGCTCATTCTTACTATTTCCCCCAACATTTAAGCTTCTAAACTTGGAGTGCTACACTCTTTTTTTATATAAGAACGTCTAATTTTGGGGCCGAGGCTGAGCGTTCTTATTTTTTTCACAATTTGAGGCTGAAAATGTTCTTAAGACGTTCTTAAGTTATATGTTGTAGTATTTCATTAAATCAATGCAGACGAAACCAGAAAACCTATCGAACAGCTTTGTTCGCCGAATGCGGTGTATCAAGTTGCTCTTGACATGCTTGCGCGGCCTGCTCCCTGTGATCTGGTGCCGCGGACAAATTCCTTTTAAGCATTCAGTTAACTACTGTTAGACCACAGTTTTGCATTTATTTATACTGCTCATTTTACAAAATATTAAAACAAATGGGCAAAATAAAGATGTTCTCTGACTCTCAGCCTGGGGTATGTTCTTAGCATGTTCTTAAAATTTGGGCAAATCTCAGCCTCAACGTTCTTATAAAAAAGGTTCTTATAAGAAAAAAAGAGTGTAATCATTTAAACTAAAAAGACAGTGTCAAAATCTTACATCAAACTATCAACACTCATTTTGTATAAAACACTATCTTAATGATTTGTTTGATACTCATATGACAGGGTCATGCACAAGACCTATGACAGGACTTAGCACAAGTATTGTAAGTGCCAGAGGTGCTCTCTAGGTAATTTGACAATTCACTTATCACTTTGAAACAACACCTGACCACAGGCTTACCATCATATGTTTGTGAGGTCACAGCATGCCCCATATAAATTTCAATATTTATTTATTCCTAAAATGCTGTGCATTTGCAATGAAATTAATTATAAATATTTTCACAATGTTAATGCTTGTTTTTATGCAGTTTTTTGGGCAATTTGAAGTGTACAAGTTAAGAGCAGTTCTGTAAATTAAAGTTTTCGAATCGTGTACATAGAATACCAACATTTACACAAAGTGTGCAACTTCAACATCCATGAATTGGGTACCGCCTCGGGAATGTAGCCAAAAAAATACCTTTCCCCTATGTGACTTGCTTTAGTAAAAGCTTCTGGTCCTCAAAAGAACAGTCTTTGAACTATAATCTGGCCTAATTTGAGTCCGATCAGTTCGTGGATATAAGTTCTTTCAAAACTCACTGGAATATCAGTTAGGTCGTAAATTTCCCAATTTACTATATAACATAGCTAGCAGAGCCACGCAATCAAATTCAGTATACGTAAGCGTGCTCAAAATCCCGATAGTGCACGCTGATGACGTAATCTACGAGTGAAAATCTCACTGAGTATAAAAGCTCATCACACGGACGCTGTGTTTTGCGAAAGCGATCGATGACATCTATCTTCGGAATGTGGAAAGTGAATCCTTTCAAGGATACGAGCTACAAGGTAAGCTGCTTCTTATTACGAGACGGAGAGCGAAAGAGAAAATAAATTTGATTTTGCCATCAAAGTTGTTTGTGTGCTTTTCTTCATTCACACAACAACAACTAAAGTGCAAGTCTTGAAGGATGAAAATCATTTTTTTCACGGCCCTAACGTGGAAGAATGGGCCAACCATGAATGAGAACAGTTTGACGACACTAAAACCTAGCTACCAAACGAAAGGTTCCACGTTTTAAGCGTTACACCAAAGTGTCAACGGCTCTGTTGTGATTTTTGCCGTACAGGAAAAATCTAAGTTAATTTATCGGGGGATTCATTCAACTACTGTTTTAAAAAGAAAAACGTTTCTTTTCATCACGATCCAAATTTTGCAACCATGAATGAAATCGGTCCAGAGAAATACTAAAAACTAAGCATGGAACCGAATTCTTTGAGTCTTTTAACCCTCGGAATCTGCTCGGCTGTTAGAGGCTGTTTTGTTTTAATTTTCTTCTGCTCTGGAGTAAAAAAATAATTCAGTGAAAACTAACCTCGGAATCAAAAGCAGCATGCTCATTTGCTGTTTTCGTTAGGTTTTTTCCTTTGCTCTTCCACCAAAAAAACTTAGTCAATTTATTAGCCATTTGACACAAACTGCACCACTCGTGTAAACGTGTACATGTGTAATTTATTGCTCGACCGCTATGTTTATTTTCTAACACTGCAATAATAAACACAGTTAGTTTTTTTTCCGCGGCCGGTCTTGATGCACAATTCTACCAGCAACGTTATAAAACAATTGGTTCATGCTTTTAGCTGTGCACTTTCGAGTTATGGTGCAATTGGGAAGTTTGGAGAGCACGAGTTCAAGAAGCTAGAGTTGCACTGTTACCCTTCTTTTGTGCTCTCCAAACTTCCCGCGTGCACCATAACTCTATAGTGCACGCTAAAGCATGAACCAATTGTTAAATGATCTGTACCAGTAGCTGGGACAATTATTTATGAAATTTTCACTGAAATTGGTCAAAATTAACACCTATGCCCGCCCTAGAAAGCAGAACGTGTTCCACTACATGGCATAATAGCTTTTTTTTTTAGGTGGACACGCTCTCTGAATTGAGTTTATTGTGCAAATTTCTTTTATTTATATCTCACCTGTTCTCCACTACTATCCTTGTAAAGTTTTTCTACAGATACAATGTGTGGCTGGAGTTTTTCTTCCCTTAAAGGAGAACAAAAATATTTATGTAAAATATGTGTTGTGTTCTTGGCAAAATACTTTACTTTCACAGTCCTTCTCTCCACCCAGGTTTGTAAGTGGGTACCGGCGAAATTTGCTGCTGGTGGTAACCCTGCAATGTTTTAACATTAGAGTATTTTAACACTGATAAAGGGGTTATCCCCAAGAAATCTGTTTTTACAGTTTTTAAAGCACTCCAGAAACATTATTTTCACCACTTATTGTAGCCCTGCAATGATCTAGCACCCATCCAGGATGAACTAGAAATACTCCTAGTCACTTCATGCTAAGGACTGGCATCCCATCCAGAGGAGTAGAAATACTCCTTAGTGGCCATGCATTGATGTGAACTAAACCAATGTTGAATCACTTAATGAAAGTCAGTATAATTTCAATTTCTTCACAATAATGTTTAAGTGACATACAAAGTAATAATTAAACAGGGCTTTTGCATGCTTCATAGCTGAGTTTGATCACCTTGGTTCTATGAACACAAAATCTCCAACATGAATTTGAAAATCTTTGTAAGACAGCTCTAGTTCACATGCCTCATCACCAACTGGCACCTGTAACATGTAAAATTAATGTTATTAAAAGCAGTATAGCATGCATTTTGGAACTGTAGTTTAACCCTTTTATTACTCCTAGTTTCCAAGTATAGTTTACCGTCGGACATGAGAAATAGTTTTAACATTTTTAAACTTTTAAAATTTTTTGTATTTTTACCTTTTTAAATTTTTAAAATCTTACAGGACCCCTAAGATAACAGTTGTCTCAAGTACTGATGGGTTAATCCTGTTAAAATATTTGTTTATTATCATTGTTTATTTATTTATACGTTGGATATCAGTTGGATGCAGGTGCATGCACCAGTTTCCTATCAATAAGATGTGCAAACTTTGCTAATTTAGTTGACATGTGCACTACGCTCATACTTAACATGTTCCCATTTGGTTTGCATTGTTTTCCTTATAAATATGTCTTGTCAGTACATGTAAATGTGCTCACATTGTGGGTGACTCCTCCTAAAATGTTCTGCAATTGGTATAGAATTCAATGGAGCCGAGACCAATTGTAGAAATGCAAGCACTCTACTAATGAACAGTTACGACAATTAGATATTTACAGGAGCTACCATTATGTTTGTGCTTCCATCAGGAAATTTTGTCTAGCGCTACCAACATACTAAGTGATTTATTGCATTGGTGAATCACTGAACCACATGGTTAACTAGTTCTTATACATGTAGTTATAGTTAATGCAGTTCTTTTGAGTAATCAGAGTAAGCAGATTACCTTCAGTTACTGTATATTAAGTAAACAAACACCACAATGCATGTAATTATTGGGTGAAAATGAAGAACAGCTCCCAGAATAACCTGTCGGCCGACTGTCGGCCAACTGTTGGCCGACTGTCGGCCAACTGTCGGCCGACAGTCGGCCGACAAACGGCCGACAGTCGGCCGACAAACGGCCAACAGTCGGCCGACAAACGGCCAACAGTCGGCCGACAAACGGCCAACAGTCGGCCGACAGAATTTGTGCATATGAACGTCAACTTGTTGGCCGACTGTCGGCCGACTGTCGACCGACAGTCGGTAACATGTCGGCGATCTGTCGGTAGGCTGTTGGTAAGCTGTCGGTAAGTTGTCGGTCAAATTTATCGTAAACAAATGCGTATTCAAAGTTTTCAACAAATAAGACTTGGATCCAAAATTAACTCAGGAAGGATACTTTTTCTCAGAACAATCTCTTTCAATGATTTGGTTAGAAGAACATCACTTCAATGCATTTCCTCGAACACGGTAATGTTCAGCGAACATGTCGCCATATTGATTTTTTAAGTTAGGTCCCAGCCCCCTGTTTCAAGTTTCCCGCTCCCCGGTCTTTTTTGCAAATGGCTTCGGAGTGTTAGGGGAAAGAAACGCAACTTTACTGTTTTATTAATAGCAAAGATTTACTTATTGATCATTGACTTTTGCAAACTTGGTGGCTCCTAAAGGAGCCGTTGTTTTTGAACATCACTGTTCAGTCGTAGAAACGCTCGTCAAACTTTAATGGCAACAGTTTGCCCTCCCGCCGCATATCTGCTACAACAGGCAAATGCCGCTTCAATCGCCTCCTGCACGCCGCCTCTAACTCTCTTACGGAACCGCTTCGCCAGTCTGACAACACTCTATCATGCTCCCTTCTATCAACGATCTTAAGCTCTGCAATCGCTACAAAGTCACGGAGCGTACTTCTGGGACACCCGGAAAGGCGGAATGCGTTGGCCATGCTGCAGGAGTTCTCTTGTAATACTGACAGTACCTCCTCGTACCGCTGGTGGATGGTCGCCAGGCTGTTGGTACTGACACGGTTCTGACTCTGGTCTCTGGTGGGCTCATCTTCTGCGTTCTGGTCTGTTTGTTGTCGTCGGAGACGCTGCACCTCTTCTTTTAGTTCGACGATTGTAGCCTTCGCTTCCTGTAAGGACTTCTGGAGGTCGGCAACAACTCCATTTTTTGTCCTGACGAGGTCCACCAGCTCCTCGGCATCACGGTTAATCGCCTCGTTCTCTTTCTCTTTTTCCTCGAGTTCTTTTGCGAGGGCTTCATTCTGCTCTTGCAGCGTCTGAAAGGCCTTGCCAACCTTTTCGTGCCGCTTAACAAGATTTACGTACAGCTTGTCAAGCTCCTGGTAGCTCGGCGGTTCGTAACCTGCCCACTGTTTTATAACCTTCACGTGGATCCAAATTAACCAATTAGCAGCACGCGTTAAAGATGTCAAACAAACAAAGTCATTAAAAGAGGAAATTGTATTTGCATATGAATACCTTCCCAAACAAAGGTTGAAAAAGTGAAAATTATATTTGCATATGAATACCGTCCTGTTTTAATAACCACTTTTTGATTGGATAATTTGGATCCTACCGAGATTATAAAAGCTATTGACGAGAGAACATTTTACTTTTCCATTATGAATCATTTCGAGTTACTTACCTTAATCCAGAGCGTTCATTCAATCTTCACTTTCCTGGTCGATCGCGGTTTGATTGCATCCAGGAGTGAATGCTCGTGTGGATCGGATATGGTTTTAAAAGAAAGACAAAACACCCCAGATGGTTTTATCTGGGAATGTCCATCCAAAAACTGTAGAAAGAGGCGATCAATCAGGACAGGGTCTTTCTTCGAAGACTCAAAGATTCCTCTTGGACAGTGGCTGTATGTCATTTTCCTGTGGTCCATTGATGAATCAAACAAAAGGCTCTCTCTGCTGACTGGATTATCTCTTCGAACTGTCGTGACAACGCTCGAGAAACTTCGTAACGTCTGCTCCTGGAAGATATTGAACGGAAACATCAAGCTGGGTGGCCGTGGAAAGACTGTGGAAATCGACGAGTCAATGTTCGGAGCCAAACGCAAATACAATCGCGGTCGTGTTTCAGAAGGCACTTGGGTGTTCGGAATGGTGGAAAGATGTACTGGACGTAGTCTTGCGTTCCGTGTTCCGAATCGAAGCAGAGAAACCCTGGTTACCAGACTGGTACGCGAGTTCGTTGAACCTGGAACAGTGATTATTTCTGATAAATTCTCACCTTATTTCAATCTAAACGATGTTGGATACATTCATCTTATGGTGAACCATTCAGAAAATTTTGTCGACCCATACACAGGAGCTCACAGTAATACAATCGAAGGAGTCTGGAGTCAAGTTAAAAGAAAGCTGAAGGCGATGAATGGCACGGCGAAAGGAAAACTTCCAGGCTACCTTGACGAGTTCAACTGGCAGAGAAATTATCCAGGAGACCACTTTGAGCACATGCTGGTTCACATTGCTGAGATGTATCCTGTAAACTGAGTTCGCTTGGTTTTTCACAAAACAAACGGCTCCTTTAGGAGCCACCAACTGAAATAAAGTCTATGACCAATGTGACGTTAAGCTGTGTTTCCTTATAAAAATTTATAAATATTAAATTATTGCGCCGAAATAAAAAATGACAACAAGAGTTGATACATTTGTAAGTTTAATAAGTTAACTAACTTATCAGAAATAAGCGGGTTGGAGTAGCACCAGAACCTGTGATCTAAGACAGAATAAGAATAAAAGGTTAAAGGTTTGACACATTATTTACACATACATGACATACAAGGTTCGCAATGCATTATTTATGGGTTAGAGACTGTTGTGAGTGTTTTGTTTACAAATACACGCACGCGCTGGCCGCACAATGAACGAGAAATTTTCAATACTGCACGAGGCGTAGCCGAGTGCAGTATTGAAAATTTCGAGTTCATTGTGCTGCCAGCAAGTGCGTGTATTTGTAAACAAAACACGAACTAACAGCCTCTAACCCTTTTAATATACAATCTGAGTACACTGCACGCAATACACAATTTCGCGAACTTTGAACAAGAGTTTTAATAAATAAGAATTCAGTTGTATCTAAGTAGTACAAAATTATACTGGCGTAGTTTAAGAAAATAGAAATCACAAGAAACCATACATAATTAAATATAAATGAGGCTTAAAATCATTCACAAAATCGTTCATAACCTGAAAACGTTCATAAAAAAGTCAGCGAGATTGCGAGAAGCATGTTTAAAGCAAGTCAATCGCTTTTCTTTGACACGATATAAGTGAACGCAAAATTGCAATTTCCAAATCTTGCATTTCCAAAGTCAACAAATTTAGGGGAACTTACAGTTTGCCTTTTGGTGTTTATGGGTATCGCTTCGTTGATAATTTGAGGGATTTGTTCTTCCACTATTTCTGCAAATCTGTCAGCTGAAGCAATTGTCAATAATGCACAATTTTTATGCGTTATTGTCAATAACGCACGGTCGGAGTTTGCTGACGTCAGGTAAAGTAAAATCACGTGTTCGGTTTTAACCAATTGCGCGCGTAGATTTTGGACAGTGAACGAAGATTGTATATTAAAGGGCGATACAAACTTCACTGGATTATTTACGTCTTACAACGCGTAATTGGCCTCAAAAACATTCGTTTTTCCCTTTAATAAATACTCCAAGGGAAATTGCAACACGTGTAGAGATTTTTCAAGTTTGTGGGATCAGTTTTGGAGACATCTTTCGTTGAATGAGCTTCATTCGGTGAGATTACAACAATGTGTAGTTTCCATCGTTTCAAGTCAGCCTATTTTGGCTTCGTTCGTGGGCAACATTTACCAAGTTATATCTGTTGAAAGCCAACACAGATATAACGATTTCACCACTGTAAGGTATCTGTCGGCCAACTGTCGGTGACCTGTTGGTAGACTGTCGGTAATGTGTCGGCCAACAGTTGGCCGACAGTCGGCCGACAGGTTATTCTGGGAGCTGTTCTTCACTAATACCAATTATTGAATGTACCACACAGCTCATCAAAACTTGCCTGGGACTGTTGTTTTCCCTCTCTTCTTTCCAGCTCTTGTTGCTTTTCATCTTCCTTGGCTTCTGCTTCAGTTTTTGTTTTTCTTTCTTCATCAAGCTCTTGTAACAGGTGCCTTTTGATAACAACAAGGGCTGGAGAAACAAACCTCTCTCCATCCTTGCACAGTTTGTCCCTCTGGCTGACAAAGTACTGTTGCAACTCTACTGCATCATCATACATCTACAACCACCAAACACACAAAAATGATTATTGTTACTTCAGATCTTTCTGGAAATTATCTTTTTGGAATCCAACCAATGCAATGGCAATAATGTGCTGAAATGGACTAAATGGGTATATTGCATGTCATTAATAAGAGCAGTTTTCACTTGAGTGTCGATCGAAAGTAATTCACACTTGTGAAGGTTTAAGATTGCTACACTTTGTGCCCCTTTCTTAACCAATGAGAAGAAAACTAATCACGCCTCACCAGCACATTTGTTTTCTTTGAGTTTACATTGTGTATACAGTCAACTCTCTCTTAACAGACACCTGGTATTGGTCCAGTTTCTGTTGTTTTTCAGGCATTTTATTGCAACTAAACTTCCTATAAGACAGGTAATAGACGGACTGTTGGAGCCAGTCCCAACACTATCTGTTTTAGAGAGAGTTGACTGTATGTTAATTTGGTTTTAAAATTTTCAAACTGGTTTGATTTTTATATTTCATTGTCTCATTCATTATCATTATATCTTAAACAAGGGGAAATGAAATAATCAAACTGAGTAACCCATCAAGCTGAGTTTGTTTTGTCAGTGCTTACCACTGGATAGCGATATATCCAGTGGATGGCCTTATCCACCCTTTGAACAAGTGGACAACAGCCAATGTTGTGAGCTCTTCAACAACTGTGAGTACATACTGTACATGCATGTATAACTGCCACCGTGGCATTTCATTTCATTTCACATTAATATATAGATTTAGGCTGAGGCCCAAAAGCGGAGCTCCCATTTATTATTTTTTGCTTTAGTTTGCAGTGTTTCCAAATGAAGTAGCTACACTACTTCTAAGCGTATACTATACGGTTGCCCATATATCGCTGCACTTTATTGGGTTCCTCATGCACGTACGCACGTAGGCGCACACATCAAATTTTAGTATAAAGACTTCAACGCAAAAAGGACCTTGATGAAGGCAAAGAAATTTGTTTAGATTTACTTCAAAACAGTCAAGGCAAAATAAAAAACAAAACAAAACAAAGTCAACTCGCGGCTAAACAAAACGAACTCAAAGAAAACAAAGAAAATCATGGCAGGAAAACAAACTCAACAAATTCATTGGGAGCAAATGTGCGGTAGGAAAAGTCTGAACTCACTCACCCAAGCACAGGCAACTTGCAATAAAACCAGCATAAATATTCATTTACGACTCTAAAAATCTATCCCCGCGAGTCTGTAGGCATGGGTGGGTGGGCGCAACCAAATTTTTATGGCCTCATGGGTTTACCAAAACTCCTTTACCCTGGTGCTGTGCTGGCAAATGACCCTACATTACAGTGCTATTAATGTAGCTCTTAGTAAAGATGTTGAGGTTGCAGTACAATGTCATAAGCAAAATTTGGGTTATTCACAATTTCAACACTATTGTAGCTGTTAGTTGTAAATTCCTGACCTCTGTATCTGAACGGCTGATCTCTCGAACCTTTTCCAAGACTGCAAAAACATCTTCTTGATATCTGTCCAATCTGTGGTATTGTCCCTTGAACAAAATGCATAAGGATAAATAAAAGACACTGAAGCTTAATGCTCCCTGGTACATGCATATCATTAATTTTGCTGGGCTAGATTCAATCCATTCTTCTTTCTCCTTCAGTAATGGTGATCAACTCAGGTTTTACTCTCAGCGAGTGACACTTCCTGTTCCCCTATGCTTGTAAAAATGTGTAACAACAAGCCCAGCTCATAACAGTCAGTTTACAGCAGGGTGCATGCGGGTTAACCCATACCTTGTGTGCATGCTGCCCAGCTCATAACAGTCAGTTTACAGCAGGGTGCATGTGGGTTAACCCACACCTTGTGTGCATGCTGCCCAGCTTATAACAGTCAGTTTACAGCAGGGTGCATGTGGGTTAACCCACACCTTGTGTGCATGCTGCCCAGCTTATAACAGTCGGTTTACAGCAGGGTGCATGCAGGTTAACCCACACCTTGTGTGCATGCTGCCAGCTCATAACAGTCAGTTTACAGAAGGGTGCATGTGGGTTAACCCATACCTCGTGTGATTGCTGCCCAGCTTATAACAGTCAGTTTACAGCAGGGTGCATGTGGGTTAACCCACACCTTGTGTGCATGCTGCCCAGCTTATAACAGTCAGTTTACAGCAGGGTGCATGCAGGTTAATCCACACCAGACTGTACAATAAAAGTTGTAATTTTAATTTAATTTATCTATTACAATTACATGTAAATACATACTGATATTAGTTATGAATGTAAACCACTGTTTGCTATCACAAAATAAACCTAAACAAGAGGTTTACAAACAAAACAAAGAGAAAAATACCTTTCTGAGTGCTTCTCCAATGCTTGACAGTGATAAACGTCTTGTGCAATAAAAAAGAAGCAATAAGTTCTCTTTATAGGGCATTCTTATGTCACGAGGTTAGCTACACCAAAAATTATGACAACAACAACTACTTTTATCCTTTATTATAAGTAGTTACAAGGTTTATTAATCAACAAGACAATACAATATAATGTTTATTACGACAACAGAGAAAAAAATGTCAAATTAAATAACCTTCCCTTTACTCAATTCAACCATCAAACCTTTACTTAACCATTTCACAACAGTGTATATTCTGTGCTAGAAGCATTGAAAAATGTCATACCAAATACATATTAATTTTGTTAACTTGTTTGTGTATTTATTGACAGCATAAAAGTTCAGGAAGGCAGGTATACTTCACATTATAGAAACACAACATTTAAATACTTACTTGTTGTCTGTTTGAAGTACAGAGAACTCAGCCAGTGAATCACTAAAACAACGCCCTTCTTCATCCTAAACAGAACAATGCATTTGGCATTCAAATACACCTAAATACATGACTTGGGTTAAGCAACTAAGACAAAACTGTTGTGCACACATGTATATCTAATTTAATATTATTTCAGTGTGTACATGCAAAAATAGTGGTTGCATATTTTTAGATTATTTGTATGAAATTTACTTAGAATACATGTGTACATTGACATGAAATAAAGAGATTTAAATATTCATTTTTTTATTTATCAAAATCACTTACATGTATAATAAGCCCTTGCGTAAACCATACTGCACAATAATGGCAGTCAACAGACAACTACTCTCTACAAATGATTGAATTACATTACAACAGAGACCCTTACCACATGACTCATAATGGATTGGTGCAATGCATTAAGAAGTTTCCGAACTACATCCTGCATGTTTGGTACTTTACTCTCATCACCTGGTCATACCAAAAGAGTACAAATGACCACACAAATCTCTTTCATTGATTCAAAAATTCCATGTTAACAACAGACTTTTACAGCTACCAGGCATACAATGTGCATACTGACTGAATACTTACCAACCAGTTCAGCTTTCTTTCTCAGCAACTCTCTTGCAAGGCTTAAAGCATCCTACCAAGAAGCAAAGTTAAATATCTACTCCTTAAACTACTATGATCAAATTCACACCTTTCCTTAATTTCTAAGCCATTTGAAAACAAGAACAAGTAGTCTGTATGAAAAGAAAAATGTTGTTTACTTTATTAAAAATATCTCTTTTTTCTTTGTAGTTATACTCTACTAGTTGTGTTAGTCTGTTAAGTTTCATTGGTCTCTGCAGCAAATTGCCCAAGATAACTCTATTTTTGCATGTGACTTAAAATTGAGTTGAGTAAATGAGGTCAGTGATGAAACATATATATTAATATTAACATATGTATTAATTACTGGTTGGAATTGTCAATTTCAGTTATTTTGTTACTTTCTAAAATTTACTTACAAAAAAGAAAGAAAGGGAAGGAGAGGAATTTTACCTTGTAAACCTGTGAGTCAGGCTCATTATAGCGGCAGGCATTGTCAAACATAAGCTGAAAGTCTGACATGAAGTCATCCAGAGTCTGATATTGATCTCCATAAAGTTTGGAGTTAATCTTAGCCATGTCAATGGGTTTCTTTATCAGTGTGTAATAATCTGGATATTCCTATTACAAAGAAAATAAAATATTGACAACAGTACATATGGAAATTAAGGTAGGAGCTCAGATAAAGCTCTATGTTCCTCTGCAAAGATGACAGACTTTTGGAGGTTTTTTCCCCTGAGATGATCTACTTTGTTCTTGTTCTGAACCTATTGGCCGGCATGCTCCATGGATTTAAATGCGATGAATGCAATGAATTACTTGCCATTTCAACCACTTCATGTCATGTAACTAGTAAATATACTAATTAACTTGCTGTGAGATATGGTCAAAAGCTTTGTTTTTCCCCAAATTTCAGACCTTGTGACAAGAATTATAACTCATAAATAACTTATTATTTATTTTCTATTAGCGGTAAAAGTGATATTAATATATTAACTTACTGCTCTTGATGGTAGCTTTTGAAAGATGAGACACAGTTGTCTTCCATGGCTATCCTGAAGAAGCAATGAAGGGGTAAAATAGATCAATAAACAAGACTGTATAAAAAAGCAACAAAGACACAATCGTTTTTCCCGGCAAAGACAATCATTTAATTATCAAGCTGTTATTAGAATGGTCTTAAGAATGAATTAATTAGCTGGCATCAGTGTTGGATGTAACTCAGGCACAGCACTTTAAACACAGCAAGAGGATTGAAAAAAGGCTTTTAACCAGATGTTAAAATTTAAATATTTTCCTGACCTAAGAAGTGTGAGGTGAAGGCTTGGGAAAAGTGGTGAAGCAATTAAATGCAAGGTCACATTAAATATCAGTTTATAAAGTTTATCCACAGCTATCTTAAAAACAATGGTAAGTTCCCTACCAGTGATGAAAACATGCCAGTTATGACAAACTTCTGTCTGTTAATAATATTATACACTGAACTTAGCTTGCTTGAATCACATAAAGGTTGAAATTTATTTTATGTTAAAAAAGTACATGTATTAGAGAAATACATGTAAAGTTTGACAACTGTAGCTGATCTGATCTAGCATGAAACCAAAGGGAATTTTCTAAATGGACATTGTTGTTGCAAGGTTGCATGGCTAATTGCATGGATGATGTTATGGCCCATTTGTTAATCTTGAGCTTCCTTTCTATTTACAAATCTTAATAAAATTTTAATCTTGAAGCAAGTTTTTGGTTTGCAACTTGAATATTAAAATTAATACTCACTCTGAGATAATTATTGCACACTCTAAAAAAGAACTGAGTTTTTAAAGATTAATATAACAAACTGAAAATATAAAAAATATGTACTTCATGACCTGCAAGAGCTCTAGCAGGTGCTACAAGTCTTATCAAAAGCAATGCAAATAGATTAATGATTTAATAGCTGCTTGCAAGAGTGCATAAAAACTAGCTTATGACTGAACAACACCCCAGCCTGTCAATGTTTTCATGTTGCTCTGTGGATATATGAGAAGATTTTGTGGCCCATTGCTGTTATGCTCAGGAATGCAAATGTCAATTTGCATTTCTTACAGTGCAGTCCTTGACAGCATTGAAAAGTTCTCGACACAACTCCTTCAACTCATTAGTAGCTGAAGGTACTTGGCTGTACTTTTTAGCTGAGCCAGGTGAAGATCTGCAAAGAAGATTCCAAAATAAATATCATCAATATTGTCTTCATGTAACTCCTGGATTATTAATTAAGATAGCCTGAACCTACAAATGTATTTTGGGTAGCATTATTCTTTTAAATGACCAATGGTCTGGCTGTACTGTTCCATTATTGGTGCGTCAACTGACACGGATGCAATAAAGATGCATTTTTTGAGAAAATTGAACCAGCATTTTGTGCAGCGAGTTGCATGGTCAGGACTTTCATGAAACTTGCAGATACAAAACTTGAGAGCTCTGATGCTTATTTGATAAAGTATGGAAAAAACTGGCACCTGGCATTAAAATTATGGACATTTTTTGGTAGAAATCAAGTTTTTAAAATATGTTCAGATCTCAAAAGATTTTACTCTGATTACAAAATAAATTACATTTTCTTCAAATTCAAACATAATTTTTTTTTCTGGTACAAAAATTAAAGAAATCAGTAAAAATGTTTTCCTGCCAAAAAGTGCAACTCAAAATAAATAGGCTCAGGCCACCTTAAAACAAAACACACTAATGAAATGCCTGAATGCTTCATCAAGCAATTTCACAGTATTCGGACACTTTGCTCCATGGTCAGATTGGCTCCCAACCAAAGTCGGATCGCACCATCAAAAAAGTCATATCGCTCCTAAACTAAAGTGTAAAGTAAAGTACGATCTAGTTCGCTCCAAATAACGACCTAGAATATTTCTCGCTCTTTAAGCGTGAGAAAAGTGTGACTTGGTTGGGAGCGATCTGACCATGGAGCGAAGTGACTGCAATCCAATTTCACATCATGACACAAAATGTAGCGGCAAATTTGATTGCCTCGTAAAAGAAATGTTATACATTCACATGCATAAGCCAACACTAAAAGTGCAAACTGATTCCATCTGCACCAAGGTGTTTGTTTAGGCCGTTTATTGGAATTTATGCTTATTTTGTAGCTTTTCCTGATTTCTAGCTACTCATTTTAACTAGTCTCTTGATAACGGAGTCACGATGACCCCAAAACGTTGAGCAGCAAAAAATCTTTCCTGCTTTTTTTTATGCCTTTGCTTCAGCAAGTCCCTGCTGATCAAAAATTTATTAGGGTTCTCATTAGAAAGTAGGACCCATAGACCACAACCAAGATACAAAAAAGTAAGTACCTTCCTATTTTCAAATTGGACATGAAGAAATTCACATCAAGTGTTCTTTTGCCTGCATACTCTCACAAGGGATATAACTAAAATAATTTTCCTTGACTGACCAGGGCACCAATTTTTCTTTGGTTCCTCAAGGGAGTGTGCTAATTGCAGACAGTGCACCCTTATATCATTTTCTTTTTTGACATAAACATGGGAAGCAAAAGATACATGTACTACATGTATTACTCAAGAACTATATCAACATTATGTTCAAATAGTCATACATGCACAGCCACTTGCTTTTTCGAAAAAATTATGTTTTATGTTTAACATTCAGATGAGAAAGTAAGAAATGATTCTACATCAATTATTTAATGTCACTTTTTTGCAAATCATGGGGTACAGAGAAGTAACTGGACTTTTAGAAGGGAAGGTTCTTAATAAGAATGCTTGTTAGAAAGTGGGTATTTTTGAAAGAAGGCACTAAATTGAATTATTATGGTATTGATATTCATGAAGTAACATGGCTATCTATAACTTTTAGCTAGTTTTAGTTTATTTAGTGCATTCTGTACTAAAAATGGTATTGTGATGAAGGGAGTTGGAATGCATGTACTTACGATATTCTGCCAGACTTAGTGGGTGTCGCCTGTTTGGATGGTGTACCTTGCAATTGACATGTCCCACTCTCGCCAGGCTGGGATGGAACTGCTGAATGGATAAATGTATTTTAAGGGCAACTGCAAATGTGAAGAATCTCAAAACAGGACCAACAATTCAAATGTTCTTTTATTTGGTCAAAGTGAGAGTTTAAATTTCAGTGAAATCTAGAAAAGCTCAAAATGACCTGGAGGAGTTAACAATGGCAGATGGAATTTGCGGAAAATGGAGCACTTTCAATATGTCAGTAAAGAATGAAGAAAACTTGCATTGGTTTCATTTTTACATGGCTTGTAATTTGTCCTTTGGTCATTTTGTCAAGCTAAATATGTCAAAGTAAATGGTCTTAAACTCGCTGGAACTTTTGAACTATATTTTTGAAAATAGGTCACCAAAAGGGTCTTTTTGACCAAATAAAAGAACATTTGTCTTTTCATTCCTGTTGTGAGATTCTTCATATTACCAGTAGCAAGCAACTAAATAAAGAGAAGCTAAACTTGATGAACACACACCTAAACATGAACAAAATCTTTGTTTATTCACATGTAGCTAAGTAATTTAGCTATACACGTGAATAAACAATCTTTATTCTCTGCTTAAGACTGCGAACTAAACGTCCCAACCTGGGTGATCATAAAAACTATTATTTTTTGTTGTTGTATATTATCACAGTAACTATTCTTGGACTACAGAGATGAAGGTAATAAATAATATTGAAGTAAGCAGATCGATTATCACTCTTCTATTGTTTTGCTCATAGATGTTCCTCAGGGTACTCCGATGCATTGTCATTATAATGCCAATCACTATGCAAGCTTTCATTGATCTTATGTCGTCATTAAGGTCGCGGGTGACACATGTCCATGAATAAATTCATTAGGCAAAATTTTGCTTTCCCTACATCTTTTTAAATGCTTACATCCCGGTTTGGATACGATTAAGCTGAAATTTTCCAGACATAAAAGAATGATGGAAGTTTATGATGTCATTTTTACGACTGTTTTTGCGTATGCAAAACGGGAGTTAGGGATTGAGGGGCGATTTGAAGCCATCCTTCCTTCACTCCTTCACTCGGTCAGATGTAAACAAAAGGCCGTTGACAGATGGTTGGCAGACCTACATGTAACGCCACTCTCAGTTTGACGTTCCGGTTTATTAAGACCGATGACAGACCACTGTACTTTACGCGCTGATGGTTTTGTTTTGATGGGTATGTGATGATAATTTGAAAATCGATTGTGAACATATTTTATTTTTATTTTACTTTAAATCAGGTGTATGTTGTTTCTGCCCTATAGAAAAATTAACAGAATTTTCTTAAGTTTGCATGTGACGGTGAAAGCAAAATTGAAAGCGAAGTTTGTGTAATCGCTAGCTGACAGAGGATTATCAGTGTCACGTGACAAAGGTCAACCTAGCCGATTTCAAAATAAATTTTATTCGACGCTTAATCTTCACAGCAATCAAAGAATGCAAGATGAAACCTCTTATGCTCATGGCACTATCAAAACACATTCCGGAAATTTAACGTTAATCGTAAACGCTGTACAGAGAAAAGAGTGTACAGACGCTAGCACGAAAACACGCAAAGTTGAATTTGTCTGCTTGGAGCTTGCTTCTTTTACTCCCAATGCAAAACAAAATGAAAACAACGTAAATCCGTATAGATCTTTACAAGTTATGCACGTTCGGCTTCGACGATTTAATTCGTCACTTGTTAAATAGAAGCGACAAGAAGGAACAATTGCATCGTGTGCTTCACAGCGACAACCTAAATCAACGCATTTCAAACACGTTTTATAGGCCTCGGAGTTAAGAAGTAACCTTGCTGAGTTTTATAACCCACAACAGATAAATGTTCATCGCATGCAAGCAAAATCATCAGCACAGGTCGCAGCGGAGAACACTCGAGTTTCAACAACGAAATAAAATCTGGAGCGAGATTTATTCCTAGCAGAAGACTACCTATCCCAAAAGCCAGAGGACCCTACCGCAAGTAAAAGAGGAACAACAGAACTCACAGTATAAGCAACCAAAATAGCGGTCGCAGAAGACAGGCAAAGTCATATTTTAAAAGCATATTAAAATAAAAGACGATGCGCGGATCGTTAAAAGTGATCATATGTTTTCAAACACGAATAGAAAAATACATAGAAGAAAACAACTTGCCCCCAAAGTTATCCAGATATACACGCAATCGAATTTCACCCAAAAGTTGTTCCATGTGCCGTTGAGTTCACCACAAAAATCAGAATTATCAGTGTCACGCGACAAAGGTTTACGCAGCCGATTTCAAAATAAATTTTGAAGAATGTAAGATCATGCTCATGGCACTATCAAAACACATTCCGGAAATTGAACGTCAATCGTACACGCTGTACAGGAAAAAGAGTGTACACATGCTAGCACGAAAACACGCAAACTTGAATTTGTCTGCTTGGAGCTTGCTTCTTTTACAACCAATGCAAAACAAAATGAAAAACAACGTAAATTCTTATAGATCTTTACAAGTGATGCACGTTCGACTTTGACGATTTAATTCGTCACTTGTTAAATAAAAGCGACAAGAACTCGCACGAACACATTAAATGATGAAGTCATTAAAAACAGTCGTGGCCCAATAGGGCCTTTTGATTGATTTGGTAGTTTGCCCTTTACGTCAACGCTAGAGTGCCATTAGCACGAAATTGCGAAATCCATGATTTTGTGTCCAAGTTTGCGGATTGAGTAGATGACAGTACTCTGCGATTTTATCAAAAACAGATGAGTCAAGACATCTAGTGTGTCATGCCAGTGAGTAAACGTCGTTTAAATGTGCAAATTTGAATTTAATGCCTTCTATCTTATTTTTAAAAGTGCTATTTTAGAATTCTGCTTCCGTCATGACAATTATAGTATCCCTGGTATACCTCTCTGCAATGCTAGCTCATGAAGTTCTAAATCTGCGATGAATTATTGGACGCAAAATTGTTGGAAAAGTCCAAACTTTGAGATTTCCGAAGGTCTTCTGATTAAAACACGAGTGCCAAGGGAGGGAATTATGGTAATTGCATTCCACGCTTTATGTCAGAAAAGAACAATGCATTTTCAAAAAGAACGCCTTTATTTATGAATTGTAATGCATTTACTCTAATTTTTTACTTCTAATCTTTGATGCTTAAATCATTGAAACAAAGATATCTATTTTCAGAGCTGATTTATTACATGTTACGTTTGAGTAAACAGTTTGCTCACAGGATCCGTGCCACACGTGTACACTTCAAATCATGCGCCATATTTTAGAATAATTATTTTATTCAGTCATGAATGTTTCGTACACTTGCCGGTGTCAGGTGTCGCACTTATCTTTGTGCATACGCTTTAAATAAATACATAATGATGAACCTAATGTGTCACCCGCGACCTTAACCAACCTCTGTTCAGGCTTGACAATCTGCATGCATTTATCAAGACCTCACAATACACCCTTGCAGGCATTCATCGCACATGCATCCTGATAATACTTTTATATGTGATCATTTATTTTTCTACAAATCTTAATTTTCTCTGCATACTAACAATATTTTAATACAGTAACCATAAGTACCATGCACAAGGACTTTAATGTAGTGGAATCATGGGACACAAACAAGGTCACGTGACAGAGCACATGGAACTAAGTCGAGATCGAGCGAGCGAACCGAGATCTTCTTCTTCATGCATTGTCAAAACTTCCTGTTTACCGTTCAGAATATAAGTTGCGTTTCTACATTTTGTCTAAGTGTTAGCTAATTCCCCCAACAATGTCTACATGTGGTGGAGAATCCGAATCTCGTAGAATTCATGCCGACAATTGAAGAACTTCAAGGAGTCGTGGCTGGACTCATCAGCGTTGTGAAAGACCTAACTACAAATATCTCTCAAGTCACTCAAACAGTCGGCAACATGGCCGAAGCGGCTCCTGCAGCACCTCATCACGACAACAATCAAGGCCTTCGCATGCCTTCCATGCAACTTCCATTGTTTCGTTGAGATTCTGTGGTTCAAGACGACACATCCGAATTCCTGGAGCGATTCACCCAGCAAACATTGCATCTTCCCGCCGAAACACGCTTGTAGCTGCTGGAACAACAATGTGTTGGCGACTGGCCAAGGTCGGTGTTGTCAATTGCCAAAACTACAGAAGGTTACGCAGAAAAAGCGCAGAGGACAAACTTAACATCTGTATTGAAAGGTTATGTGCAGAATTCGGTGAATCCAAAGAGGACAAGTGCCGCCGATTAGCAGCCGAGTTGAGCGCTATCCAGCAAGAGCGTGGCGAGTCAGTGGAACAATTCGCGTTCAAATACAAGAAATTGTTGCATCAACTGGAGAAACTTGGCGAAAAGATTGCGAAAGATTGCCCCACCTTTGTGATTTCTCAGTTTATTTCTAAAGTGAATTCCCGTATTGCTCACCATATTGCTCAGCAGCTCATTGTGAAAGCGGCAGAATTTGAAACTCTCGACAAGACTGTTGAAGCGGCTCGTCGTGTTGAGTTGTCATTTCAAACTCCGCCCACTGCCTCGAATGCAAATCAGTCGCTAGATGAATGGAAAGTTACATCACTGAATGCCTTTGTTTCTTCGACCGCTGTGAAATCTCAAGATCAGCAGTTCCAACGACAGCAGAGGGCTTGTTACACTTGTGGAGAAACAAATGATCTGTCAAGGTACTGTCCCAAAAATCGCAAAGAAGCTTCAAAACAACCCGAGGTCTGCAAGAATTTCAATGGATTCCCGAAGTCTAATTGTGAGGAAGATGGCAACAAATGCTCATATGCCCGACAACACAAATACCAGCGGTGTAATAAATGGGGTTGTAAAGCTATCAGACATTCTGAAAATCGCCCATCAAGCACATCTCGCAGCACTGTTCCATCCGATGAAGTAAATTCTCTCAGGCAGCAACTGGTAGTCTCGCCTAGAAAAATTCGAAGCTCAATCTCTGGAGAATTCTTCATCTTCTGTTCCAGCGAGATCTGAAACCGCAGCCTCAGCTTCACAACCACCTCCTCCAGTTAGTTCTGGTCAGCCATCAACATCTACTCCTTTATTTGGATTACCTGCTGTTACCATCCCTGTACCTTCAGCAAAGCCAGAAGCTCAGTTACATCAGCGTAACATTCTGTGGACCTCCATTACATCTGCAGGTCAACAACTGCCCTTACCATTGGATAGCTGCTGTTCTGTCTCTCTTGTGAGCAAAGTACAGGCTGATTTTGCGGCATCCAAACAGTCTGATCTCAAGTATTGTGCCCTAGAAGAACCCATCTCTGTTAGAGCTGCAGATCCAAAATCTAATCTTAAAGCAGTTGCCACTATGGAAATCCCTATTACATGGGAAACAAAAACTGAAACTGTCTTCACCTTGCTCGTAGTTCCAGGCCTCGTCTGGCCAATGCTCTTTGGGGAGAGCCACCTTCATGCAACTCATGCATTGGTTGATCATTATGTTCCATCCACCACCTTTCAGCATCCAAGTATGCAGTTTCGCGTCCAGTGCTCTCTCAACAATCCACTTGAAGGCTTTGCAAGTGTCTTAGCATCCAGTGGGTCTTCATCACCTGAAAGTGAGGCATCAGTGCCAAAGCCACATGTCAGTGTTACATGCCATCTAACCAGCACACCACCACCAGGTGTTCACAAGCATTCACAATCCCTTCACTGTGGTCTTAACTTTGTTACAGTCTGCGTCACCCTTTCTACAGCTTTCATGGGATATCAAGCAGTGCGTCAACCACTGTGGATTGAGGGCAAAGACATTCAACCAGGTGTCAAAGTTCTCAGTGGCCCCTTTGATCTGAGCCAAATTTCAAGTCACGTGCTACCAGACACTACACGCCCTAACAGTGAGCCATACTACTATGGACACCTCGTAGACCTTCCTGAGACACCAGATTCAGTTCCCCCTGAAGAAGTTCCTGACATGCGCATCACATATTGTACAACTTTGGCAGTGGAATCTAAGTTAAAGAAGACAAATATCCCCGAAAATGTCATTCTTGGTGATGTTAGAGACATGTCAAAGGATGATGACGCTATTCTTGAAGAAGCAGCAGACACTACTTCCACGCAACTTGCAGATGGATGGCTTACATGGGCAAATACACAGCAGCCAACCTCTTCATCACAACCTCCAAGGAACACTTTGCAGAAGCATTATGACTTAGACTCTTGTGCTCCAAAGCAATGGCAACTTTCAGTTCAACAAAAGAAATGGAAGATTCTGGTCTCAACGCGTCCATACTGTCTCCCTTTTGTGATGCATTGCCAGAATTTGACTGTCAAGGTCCAGAGTTTCCTCCAGCAGAAGAACTGACCTGTGACCTGTGTTCAAATGCCCACACTGATGCTATATTTCATGCCTTAGACAGCTTGGAATATTCCACTGTTGATGTAGAAATTATGAAGCGATTCAAGGAACTTATCTGTCAATATCCTACTGCATTTCTCCTGCCTGGGAGTCCACTCAGAGCTGTTAAGGGGTTTGAGCACAGAATTCACACAGCAGATGCCCCTCCCATCTATAGTCACCCATACAAGAAAAGTCCAGCAGAACTCAGAGCAATCAAAACAGAAATTGAGCGGATGCTGAAGCTCAAGATAATTCAACCAAGTCAATCAGAATGGGGTTCCCCATGCATCCCCAAACCTCCAGAAAAGGGTCAGCTGCAACCTCCAAGATTTGTGGTGGACTATCGTCGCCTCAACAGTACTAGTGTGACACAGACACAAGGAGATGGTTACCCTATCCTGTCCATCTCAAGCGTTCTGGATGCCGTCAGCCAAGGAAAAGTATTTGCGAAATGTGACTTGGTCAGTGGTTACTGGCAAATTCCCATCTGCCAGTCGGATCATAAAACTGTATTTTGTACACACCTGGGAGTTTATGAGTTTCTCAGGCTTCCCTTTGGATTGAAAACAGCAACAAACACCTTTCAGCGGATTTTGAACACTGTCTTTGCAGATTATTTGCACAAGTGGCTTGTTGTTTACGTGGATGACATAATTCAGTGGGCAATGACAGACGAGGAAGCCCTTGCACAGTATTCATTGTTGTTTCAAAGACTGGTTAAAGTTGGCATGCAACTGAAACCTTCCAAGTGTACTTTCTTCGCAAAGGAAATCGAAATACTGGGACATCGTATCACTCAAGAAGGTCGAACACCAATAAGCAAAGGAGTAGAAGCAATCTTATCTATGCCCACACCAACAAACACTTCTGCAGTCAAGCGTTTTCTGGGACTCTGCGGTTATTTTAGAGACTTTATTCCATGCATGTCTACCCGAACACAAGCCTTGCATTCCCTCCTCAAAAAGGATGTATCATTTCATTGGACAGAAGAAACAGCAAGAGAGTTTCAAGACTTGAAGCAAGCAATCACTGGCCCAGATGTTATGTTGTTCCATCCTCATTGGAATGCTCAGTTTGAATTAGCAAGCTTGGATGTGGAGCAATGTTGGCTCAAGAGAAGGATGGTGTGCTTCGCCCTGTGAGATTTGCACCCGAGCATTCACACCAGCTGAATCACGTTGGACAACTATGCACCAGGAACTCTTTGCTGTGAAATGGGGACTTGAACAGTTTCGCTCTTACATACTAGGCCGAAGAGTTAAAGTTGTAACTGATCGTGCAAATCTGAAATGGTTGACTACCATGGCACCACAACAGGCAAAAGTTGCAAGATGGTGCATGAGCATGGCTGAGTTTGACTTTTTCATCGAACACAGAAAAGGGGAAACAAATGTTGTTCCTGATGTCCTTAGCCGTCACCCCGTCAAAGAAAACATTCCTGAAAACAATGTTGTTATACCTCCAGAGAACAGTGTTATCACGTTTCTTATCATCGCAACCTCAGTTGACATTCCACACCATACCCCTGAACTTGTTCATGGAACATTTAACAATACTACACAATGCATGTCTTGTACCTCAAGCTGATTGTCTCGACCCAGTTTGTCTTGCTACAGCTTCAAAGGAACCTCAGCCCAAAAGTACAGTCACAAGCTAGTCCAAGACTCCACAAGTTGCTAAATCTCAAGAAAGTCTGTCCTCAGAGTGCAACTTTCAAGACTTTGAAAATTTAGAGTCTCTAAACCGCAATCGATCAAGTTTTTCCAAGAGACAGCTACAGGATTACTGGTGCAATCTGTTAATCAAGTTTCATAGCTCAAATCAAGATATTTCTACAATCAAGAACATTCCAAAGGAACACTTACAATGGGTCAAGCAAATGGCAAGGCGCTCAGCTGTTATTGACAGTTTGCTAATGTATCGAGATGAATTTATGGAGGACCCAGATCACTACCATATTATGGTTTCCAATGATATTCAACTTCAGCGTCACCTGTTGCGAGTGTATCATGATTCACCTTTGGGAATGCATCGAGGACACGAAGCTACTTATGGATCCCTTTCACATGACTTTTATTGGCGAAACATGGCTAAGCATGTGCGGAACTGGATCAGGCAATGCCCTGATTGTATCAAATTTAAGTCTACTGATCCCAAACATGGACCGATACAGATTCGCATATATGACTGTCCCTTCAGCACCATTGGTATAGACTATGTTGTACAATTGCCTACTACCTCAATTGGTAACAAATGGATTTTGACAGCTGTTTGTCCTTACTCTAATTTCTTGTGTGCAATTCCAGTACCAGATAAACAAGCAACTACTGCCGCACAAGCTCTGTTTAATGATGTATTCCTGCAATTTGGCTTTCCAGCAGTTCTACAAAGTGATCAAGGAGGAGAATGGCTTAATGTGGTATTATGCCAGCTAACAAAACTTCTCTCAATCGAACACATTGTCACAACTAGTTACCGTCCACGCCTAAATGGAAGTACAGAATGTGTTCACAGATGGTTGAATGCAGCAATAGGAATTTATTGTGAGAAATATCAGGAACGTTGGGAAGAATTCCTGCAGCCAGCTGTGTATGTTCACAATGTATCTCCAATTCCTGGAACAGGTCAAATTAGTCCATTCTTCTTGGTATTTGGATGCAAGGCACCATCACCTGAAGTCATTACTCTTGACTTACCAGTAGAAAGCCTGTCAAGAAGCACCTATGCAGAGCAGCTTGTGTTTCGTATTTGTGAAGCACAAAAACAGTTTAACAGCATCAAAGCAGATATGAAGAGAACCCAGAGAGAATATTATGACAAATCATCCAGGGAACTTATCATAGCTGAAAGAAAGCAAGTTTATATTAGAAGACCACCTCCAAGTTCACAACCAAAAGGATCGGCCACCTGGTTCATCCGTCGATTTGAGGGTCCTTATACGGTTATAGGACATGTCCATGGTCACCAGGATCTTTTACGACTTCGCCATAAATTCACTCACGATGAACTTAAAACAGTAAACATTGAAAAGATCATTGTCGTTCCAGACGATCTCTCGGAAGCAGCAGCTTATGATCTCAGAAATTATGAAGACCAAACATCTAACACAGAGACTGTCACCACTTCTGAATTACCCACCCAAAAGAGTACAGTGATTGATCCTGATTTGGCAAAATTAGCATTTGCGTTTGGAGAATATCTGAACACTATACCAGGTGCAAAGACATATGCATCAGAGGCCTGCAAAGTAGTGTACCAGCAGATTCCAGATGCCCAGGAAACTTTGAAACCTTGCGGAAAACTAAAAGGACTGATTTCAAAATGCCCTTACAGGGCTGCAAATAACGGCCGGTCAACGGACAATGTCCAGCCAAGATGACTATTTGTCCGGACAAAATTTCGGTTTGGCGGTAATTTTGACCGGTCACGTACAAAAATAACTAGAAAAGTTAATTTATTTGCATTATTTTTGGAAATTATAAACAGTTAAATCATAAAATATCTTAGCAGCTTGCAGTCACAAAAACGGAGAGTGCAGATGAGATGGTCACGTTCTGCAGCTTTGTGAAGTTTTAGCGGTAACATACGCTAAACGGACAACAATGAATATTGCATCAATCATCGTCTAGTATTAACACGCAGTTACAGTTTCAGTTGTTGGGCGGGCCGGGAAAAATAGCTAGCACTCGAAAGTGGTTTATTAAATATCTGTTGAAAATGGTTATATACATTTTTGCTTCGAGTTTAGCTGGAATTTTTCGAAGAATCGGTAAATCCATTTAGTGAACAATTGACCGCAAAAGCCATCCGCTAAAATTAAAACTTTCGTTTCAGCATGAACATGTGAATAATTGGCTTGCGTGCAGAATTTCACTGCTTTGAAATTATCGATATTTTGACGCTTTTGAATACATTACTTGGCTTCATCTTAATTGAAATTTAATTTGAAACAAAGTTTAATTCAAGTTTCTTTCATTTTTCAATCTTTAGTTTGAAATTTTTGGCTTTTGAGCACGAACAGATTTGACATGCTGGTGGTATTATCTGATACGCATCTTGCGGAGAGATTTTGCTTTTTCGTTGCTCACAGTCTCACTTTACCGCTTTGTTTTGAGTTGTGTTTATCGGTTTAGAAAATTACTTTCACCAGTGGTGCTTTAGAAAATACAAAGGAGTATTTTCATTAACAATGAAAGTAAAAAGGTGCCAGTGTTCATTTTGTGGAAGGAATTCTGCAGTCAGGCTTGTCTCTTCACGCCACTGCGATTTGTAAATAAAGTTATCATAGATCTCAAATTACCGTTTTTCTGCACCAAGATAAATACTACAGTGCTATTGAATTATTGACAGTTTCAGTTGAACAGAACAAATTATTTGCAGCCCTGCCTTATCTATCCATGTCTGGAGGTGCACATGGAGGAACTTATCTGTTAAAACTTGACAAAGACATGTTTGCAACTTTAGTTTCAGAAAAGTAAAATGGACTCATGATCATGAGGATTTTAGAATGTTAAGATTTTCTTGTTAGCTTTGTTTCAATTTTTCATCATGTAAGCTTTTGTTGTAAGTTTACTCCCTTTAAGAAGGGGTGGACTGTAGTAGAATCATGGGACACAAACAAGGTCACGTGACAGAGCACATGGAACTAAGTAGAGATCGACGAGTGAACCAAGATCTTCTTCTTCATGCGTTGTCAAAACTTCCTGTTTACCGTTCAGAATATAAGTTGCATTTCTACATTTTGTCTACGTGTCAGCTAATTCCCCCAACAACTACATACATTAAGGGTGGGGGAGGGGGGGGGGGGGGGGGCAATAACTGTGTGAAATGCAAAAGCATTTCTACAAAATAGTGTGAACATCAAAAATTTCTGAACTGTCATAGGACAAAAAATAAAAACAACCTTAACTACAGTAGTGGAGCTAAAGGGCTTGATAACTGGAGGAAATGTTTTTATTATTATAAATTGTTTGTAAGAGCTAAAACTAAATGAATAATATTACAGGAAGTCTTCTTGGAAAGGATTCTGCGCCTTTGTAAGATACATGTATTAGGCATTTATTTTCTGGTGAGTGTCTTATCACAGGGTGAGGTAGGGTTGAGAATGGTGTTAAAAGATTTTAAAAATCAAAAACTTTATCTAACTGGAAATAACTTTAAAAAAATACCTGGCTGAGATGGACCAAGTGATTTCTTTTTTTTTCTCAACACCTTTTCTAAAGTACAAGCATCCTACAGAAACAATCCACAAAACAAAAGAAAACTATAACACAGATATTGCACAGAAAATGCAAATACAGCTATATGGAGATCACCTTGTTTCCTTAAAAGATCTGTTTTTTACTGAAAAGCAGTATTGTTTGTTAATTGCCACCCAACATTGAGAGGGAGATTCTAAAATAAAGCAATTAAAAACCAAACCACTAATTAACAATTAGATTATGAGCTTGAGATTTCTGTGAGATGATAGTTGATGAGGCTGAAGGCCAAATCAAATATCACCTCATAGAAATTGATGGTGAATACTCTAATTGCTTTAGTAGAATTCTAACTCATTTTCCTTCAAATAATGATTTCCAATTATTTTTCTACAATATGAACTAATATTAAACTTCACGTTTTAGCAAATCGGGCGCATTGACTGAATTTTCATTTGAAACTTTAAGTTGTGAACTCACGTTCATCAGCTTATTCAGTAATTTTAACATTTTAAACTCATGCAACGGTGAATTTCCTCTTTCTAGTCTTTGCGGGAATTGAATTATCCAATAATGTTTCTAAATTTCCTCCGAAACATAGGAGAAACGAGAAAATGACTGTTGCTATTCTGTAGACGACCTTCAGCCACTGCACACTAATGGCTGATAGTGTTCAATAGCTCAGCCAATCAGAATGCAGCAATTGCATTAGTAACTCTTACGCCCTTAGTGCTGTGATGCTAATGTATAAACCAATGTTACATAGACCTTGAGGAAAGCCGTAACAGTAGATCAGTTTCATAATTGTATGCCATGTAGGTGGTAAATTTCATGTAGTTCTTCTAAATATAGATCAGATTTTACTATCATTATCACCATCACCACTCCTCTTGCCAAGAAAAATTAGAATTTGGAGAATTAAAATTTTGAGAATGGCTGAACATGTGAGATGCACAGGAGGAAATTTAGAGTTCTTAAAGAAAAGCTGTCAGAGCAAGATGAAATAAACAAATTTTATAGTCACACAATGTGTATGGCACAAGCTGGAGATCAGAGAATCATCTCAGTCTGTAGCAACTCAAAGTCCTACAAGTAATTATTAAAATAATGACTGATCCTCACTAGTACGGGGAGTGGTTAGTACATATGTACCCAGCTGTGCCATCCCTGTGTCTGCGTCCTTGCTACAATCAACAGCAATTGAATAATGGTTTACATAGTTTACATTTGCAAGCCAAATATTTTCTGCTATTTATTCAGCTGTACCTGGTACACTTGAGAATCTTCCTCATTGTAGTATCGTGCATTGTCAAACATAACTTCAAAGTCAAGCATCAGTTCATCTTCACCAGAATACTGTTGATAACAAAAAACACATTGAAAATCAACAGCAATTAAGTCAATGTTTAAGGTACAGTAAACACCCGCGTATATGAACCTAGTGATTTAAGAACCTACAGGCTGAAATTGGGCATTTTAATACCCAAATATATAAGAACCTATTTTAGGCTGGCAAAGAACAATAGGTTCTTATACAAAAAAACACTCTTATTTTGTAGCCAAAATACTGGATTTTAATTGATAGAAATTGTGAAATTTCTGAGAAACACCATGAAAATTATTTGTTTAATTGAAAATCTTTTAAATACAGAGTATAGAATACTGTACTTTTGAGACTTTACATTCATACAAAAGCTAACGTACAGTACAATGCATCTTTATTTCAATACGCAAGAAAATTAATATTTTGTTTCACATCATATTTGATTATTTTCAAATTGGTTCGATTTTAATTCCCTAAATTGGGTTGTTATTTATTTTTGCTGTTTTTATTTACATATGTATATTGCTGTTAACAATTTACATTATTATCAAATACAACTGTAAATATGGTAGCCTATGATACTGAATTTATTATTGTTTAAAAAATAAGGCTTGGCATTTTTGCGGTTTAAAATACAAATGTTCAACCATTATGACATACTAGTACTACAGTAGCTCTCTGAATGGTATCTACTACTATGACAACTCCTACAAATAAGAACCTATTAAGAACCTAATCAGCCTGAGTTTGGAAAAACTACCCCAAAATATAAGAACCCATTCAGCCTGAACCCAAAAATTCTAGGTTCTTATACGCGGGTGTTTACTGTATACCTCAATTGACCATCTCACATTAATATGTTTTTGTGGCGGGGCTTTAAAAATAAAAACCCCAATAAAGCTTACACTTCCTAAAAGCTTAATAAATGAAGAATTCAATTACGTTTTTTCTTTTTTCGAAAACAATAAAGGTTTTGAAATTTTGCGCAGCAGAGCGATATTTTTACCCTTTTGTCTTTATCAAGTTTGTTTACATTGTACATGCCTCGATTATCGCCACCACGTGTTTAATATCGCAAATAATTCCTTACACATCGCCTTTCAAAAGGGTGTCTCCGAGTAGGTAATAAATTCAAAATCGTCTTCTGCTTCTATCTCGGGAACCAAACCTGGTTTTCTTTTCAAATTTTTTGCAAAAGAAAGACAACCAAATTTCCCAACAGGAGATATAAAAAAGAAAATTCGCATTTTTTGAATGAAACTGAGGTATACTGGTACCTTCATACTATATTTAACATTTTTTGTGTAAATCTGTTGACATCTGTTAAGTCTGTGCATCATTTATTCAATCTGTATGCACACATCATAGTCTGTGCATACATATATAAGTATATAAATTCTTTTATCACAATACCTGTGGTTCATAATAGAGCGAACAAGGTACTTTAATTAATGTACAATTCAGTAGGTGTACTGCCCTGTAGGTGTACAGCCATGTAGATGAACAGTCATGCAGATGTACAGTCATGTATGTGTACAGAAATGTACATGTACAGTCATGTAGGTGTACAGTAATGTAGGTGTACAGTTCTGTAGTTGTAGTCATGTACAATGCATGGAGCTGGAAAATACAGTCAAAAAGGATTTCTAACAAGAAAATTATATTCCCGTATTGTGCAGTTCCAGAAAATATCCATACTCACCCCATGGAAGGTCAATGGAAATTCTGAGGAGGTCAGGGAAGGCCAAAATTGTACAAGGAATGTATGGGGCTTATTAAGTGGAAATTCCAGAGGGGTGGGGGGTTAAACCAAAAACACCTTACATGGGAGGGGTATGAATATTTTCTGCAACACACTGCTGCATTTTTGCAACTGGCTGCAAAATTTTTGAAAGATAAATTTACCACAAGGATCCTCTGCTTGCTTATCTGATTATTATTAAACAATGGAATCAAATATGCTAATGGGGTCACCCTGCAATAGACTGGTGACGCCTTGGAATAGATTGGTGACACCCTGGAATAGACTGGTGACGCCCTGGAATGGACTGGTGACGCCCTGGAATAGACTGGTGATGCCTTGGAATGGACTGGTGACGCCCTGGAATAGACTGGTGATGCCCTGGAATAGACTGGTGATGCCCTGGAATAGACTGGTGGTGCCCTGGAATAGACTGGTGATGCCCTGGAATTGACTGGTGGCACCCTGGAATAGACTGGTGACGCCCTGGAATAGACTGGTGATGCCCTGGAATAGACTGGTGATACCTTGGAATAGACTGGTGGCGCCCTGGAATAGACTGGTGACGCCCTGGAATAGACTGGTGGCACCCTGGAATAGACTGGTGATGCCCTGGAATAGACTGGTGGCGCCTTGGAATAGACTTGTGGCGCCCTGGAATAGACTGGTGACGCCCTGGAATAGACTGGTGACACCTTGGAACAGACTGGTGATGCCCTGGAATAAACTGGTGACGTCCTGGAATGGACTGGTGACGCCTTGGAATAGACTGGTGATGCCTTGGAATAGACTGGTGACGCCTTGGAATAGACTGGTGACGCCTTGGAATAGACTTGTGACGCCTTGGAATAGACTGGTGACACCCTGGAATAGACTGGTGACGCCCTGGTGCGTTCTCAACCAAAAGAGAATTGACAGCCGGAGCAAATCAGTGTTCACTGAAAGCAAGATAGGTGTTCTGGATGTGCCCGAGGAGGAGCTGGAAGAGCACTTGAAAAAGACCTACTCTGATTCCTGTCGAGATGTGCCGCTGCCTCAAATGCACAGCATTAAGAGGCCAGCCCCACCAGGTGTAGCCTTTGATATGTCCAACTTCAAAGTGAAAGAAGTTTGTGAGTTCTGCTTCGTGTGGAAAGCCAGTACCAAGAGTGCTCCTGGCATGAATGGCTAATCCTACAAGCTGCACAAGAACTGTCCGCTCGTGCTTGGCGAGCTCATGGTCCTCCTTGCAACGGGCCTGGAAAGAGCACCTGATACCTCAAGACTGGTGCCTCGTGGATGGCATCCAAATCCCAAAGACAAGAACTCAGTTGGCATTGGCAACTTTCACTCGATTTCAAACAGTGGGGTATTATTGATGACGTCATTTTCCGCGTGTGCAACCAAACGGGTGCCACGCTAGAGCATGTGTTAATGGCTTGCAATAAGTCACTTTAGAAGTATACCTGGAGGCACAACAGGGTGTTGTGGGTTACAGCCGAAGCCACACAGGCCCAATGTGCCAGCATTAATAAGGCACCAGTTAAGGAGGTAACAAATCAAACCCAAGTTCCACAGGGAAGGTGAGCAGCCCCAACCAGCCACTGTGAAGAGAGCGAAACAGTCGAGGCTACTTAAGGGTGCCTAAGACTGGCAAATGCTGGCTGATCTATCTAAAGCCCTGCATTTTCCATGTCACATTGCCATCACAACTGTGCGCCTAGACATCGTAATCTGGTCTGACCCCCGTAAATGCATGCATCTCGTCGAACTAACTGTGCCTTGGGAAGGGAACTTTGACTTTGCTAACGAATGCAAGGGAACCCGTTACGAGTCTCTCCGTGCTAGCTGTGAAGATCGCGGCTGGTCATGCAGTGTTATACCCATTGAAGTCGGTTGCAGCGGCTTCATTGCAAGATCGACCAGGTCCTTCCTGTCGAACATCAGACTCCCAATGAAAGCTCTCCAAGCAACAATCAAAACTCTTCAAGAAGAAGCAGAGATGGCATCCAACTGGATCTGGCAGTCATCCCGGCAGTGCCTAAGTCTGCACTGATCACAATATCTTATTAAACTGCATCCAGTAAAGCTCTCTGACATTTGCTGCCTGGACTCTCCTTGTGCATACACCACATACTTGCTCCTATTATGCCTGAGCAGGCATCACCCAGTGGCATCTGCCACTGGCGGCGCCAGGAACTGTTAGTAGTCCTGTTGCTAGCTGCCAAAACTACCATATAGTTCCTGGTCAATGGCTGACGGGGGTGATGCCTAGCAGTTGGCAGTTAAAGCCTCTGTATGAATTCCTCTATGTCATTGTGTGCACACATGCCAAGCCATAGAAACCATCTCTTTAGCATAATAATAATAATAATAATAATAATAATAATAATAATAATAATAATAATAATAATAATAATAATAATAATAATAATAATAATAATTAGACCATTAGCCATATTGTAAGTTCGTGTTCGAAACTGGCACAAAAAGAATACAAAAGGAGACATGATAACGTGGCTACAGCAATCCATTGGGACCTGTCAGGAAAATGCAGGTTTGAACGAAAGGAGAGATGGTATGAACATGTTCCAGAGAGTGTGCTTGAAAATGAGGATTACAAACTTCTATGGGACTTCAGTGTGCGAACAGACCATGAAATTGGGGCTAGGAGACCGGATTTGGTGATCATTGACAAGAGAGACAAGAGCTGTCAGATTATAGATGTGGCAATTCCAGAGGATAATGGGGTGAGAGAGAAGGAAGATGAAAAAGTTGAAAAGTATCAAGATCTAGCAAGAGAAGTTCGAAAAATGTGGGGTGTAAGGACAAAGGTTATTCCAGTGGTAGTGGGAGCATTGGGATCAATACCACTGAGATTGAATGACAATCTGAGAGCCATTGAGGTGGGCATTCCTGTTGGACTGATCCAGAGATGTGCATTGTTGGGGTCGGCAAGAATTCTTAGAAAGGTGCTGGAGAGGTAGAAAGAAGAGAAACAGCAAACAAGGGATGTTTCTTGGTTTCCCTAGGCAACTTGTTGTTGCCCGGAGCCAATGATGAAACCAGCTTCAATAGCTGTGCGAATCTTTAATAATAATAATAATAATAATAATAATAATAATAATAATAATAATAATAATAATAATAATAATATTTAATATTTCTAAGGCGCAAATTAACATGTAAATATGATCAAATGCGCCTAATTGCAAGCATTTGAAATCATCTTCAGAAGAACAATACACCTTATTCCAAAATGCGGGAAAATACATTACTCCTTTGCCTATATGCTAATTTGCCCTCATTGCCTCATTATAAGCCAAAGATTCTTTTAAATTCTGCAGATGCCATTGAGGCAATGAGGGCCAATGCCAAATAACATGAAGGCAAAAGGTGTTTAGTGTAACCAAAAACTTACTTTGTTATCCCTGATGTTGTTCTCAATCTGGCTCAAACAGACTGGTTCAGATATGACTTGATAATAATCTGGATAATCCTAGTTCAAGAATTTAATCACATATGTCCATTTGTTAACATTTGTTTCAATCATTTGAAAACAAATTAAGAAGTATTTGCAATATTTTTTATAGTGAAACTCCATTTTAAAGTGTATTAAGTGTATCATTTTAAACTAAAATGCAATGTTCGCTCAACTGTGCAGCAATATTTGCCCAACTGATTTTGCGACAACTTGCCCATAGAAAACCTTGAAGTCTTGGAACTTATTTACCTTAATTAGAGAAGAATCTTAGTTGGATAAAAATATTCTTGTTTTCCTAAAAAAATGAAGTCTTCTAATACAGCTTGTATCTCTTATCATTTACATAGATTGCCACAAAATTAATCCATTGACACCTGGAGTTTTTCCAAAAAAAAATGCATTTTGAGACGTTTTCAACATTTTAAGGTCTATTATAAGCTAAAAAAGCTCCAAATCACTCAAAACGGCCCTTGGAATGCATTTAATGCATCCTTGTTTTTCACAAGAATCATGTTTAACAACTTTTTTGCCTGTGTGTGCAAAAAAATCTTTGCCTGTGCATGTAAAAAATTTGCTGCGGGCCACCTTAATCTACAAACATATACTATGATGAGAATCAAACCTGTGCTGAAGGAAGTTCCACAAATATTGCTGAAAGGTATCTTCCATTCTCATCCTCATGTAACAAAGAAGGAACGAGTTTTGAAGCCTAAAATTCTACAGCTAATACTAGTTTCCATGACATATAAAATATCTATTAAACTTCTTAGAGGGCTCCAGACTAACATTTAAGGTGACTAGATAGTTGCTGGTGACAGTCTTGATAATGCTATCCTGAACAAGTTTTTACTATCCAGAACTGTCAAACTCGCATGTAACTGGTATTGTCAAAGAGCATTTTTTGTGTGTGATCTCAGCATGTTGCTTTTTAAAAGGCATTAGATTCTTAGATTCACCAGCTGGATGTTGAAATCCCAAAACCTACTAGCCAAAACAAACTTTTTACTGCTCCATCACTAGCTGGTTACCATTAGTCTTGAGCCCTGTTCTTAACTGTTAGCATTAAATTGCTTTTTTACATCTCAACAAGAAACAAATGACAATAAAAAGTACAGTAATGTGGTAGGCCAGATGACACCAAAACATCATTTTAAGATCACACGTGTGCACACACACACACACACACACACACACACACACACACACACACACACACACACACAATAAAAATCATTTTTTCTTGTTCATAAATGCCTTGCCTTGTCATCTTGGAAAGGGGTGGGAGCGGTGGAGGGGTACTTATTCAAAGCAGGGTTAAGGTAATACATTAAAAAGATAACTTGTAATCCCAGATCAACATTAGTTAAGCATTAGCATTAGAGTACATAGAACCATATTGCCAGGTTTGCATAAGTTGGTGTAGTTATGTACAGTGGTATTCATGAGTGGTCATTAAGGTGGCTCCATATAGTTTTATAGCCACGCGCACGCTGATGATGCGAGCCTTGGGAAACTGCACGCGCACTGATGCAAGCTCAGGCAAAAGTTTTTAACCACGGATTTGAGTTAAACATTTCAAAGGAAATCTTTATCTGCAATAGAATTTTAAGAACAGACAATGCTGTTTAAACTTCCAAATATTATGGAATCATGGAATTGCTTAAAACGCCCAGTAAACACTGTAAGCGAGCCGAGTGGTTTCAACGTTGATGCATGCTCAAATAGCAATTTTGGCGAATTTCTATTCTGTTACATAATTGTTACAAATTGGGGGGGTTAAAATGGCAACTTTCATCTAACTTTTCTCGCGTTTCCTTCAGTGAAATTTCGTAAAAGTTGGCAGAGAGGTTATAATTATTTTGCTTTACGTGGCATTCGTTTTTTTATGAAAATCTATACGACCAGTTTTTATGCAGAGGGGAAAAACACAAATTTGCAAATAATAAAGAAGTTGCCTTTACAATCCCCTACTTTTTTCTGTTTAAAATTATTTTCCAGAAAGCATCCATGTACTGTGAAAATTCTGTGAAGATTTCACCAAAGGAAATTGAAGAAAATTCCACTTAAAGCCACATAAACGCTCAAAGTCGCATTTGCTTGGGTACTCTTAATTCACAACTTAAACCCAATATTTTAACAGAAATGATTGTAGAACACTATTTCATCGTTGCTTATTGTATTTGATAACTTTGAGTGAACTGAGAGTGAAAACAAATGCAAAAACCAGATTTCAAAATATAACACTAGCGTGTGCCACATGTACATGTATGTTATTACCCTATGGAGCCACCTTAAGAAGCCATTTTAAATTGCCCGTGAATCCATAAGCTGCCATGCAGCAGCACCTACCAGTAGCAGTTCCCTCACCTGATAGTTCACCACAGCCTTGTACAACTGACGCATTCGTTTCCTCAACACAATAGGATCCACCTCTTCAATCTTTTTGCTTTTTTTGGGTTTTCTTATTTCTGTTTTTGGTTTCCTCTGCATTATCTCTGCCCTTGCTTCCTCTTTTACAGATGGTAACTCAGGCTCCAATTTCTTGGGCTTCTTTTTTTTCTTTAAAAATCAATTCCAAAATTCCAAGCCTTAAAATACCTTCTTTGTGTTTTGACCAACTAAATTTTCAGTTGCACAAGACAACAGAAAATATCTTTAGTAGTTAGAAAAAAATTGTTAAGGAACATTTAGATTACATCAATTCACTATAAGAAGGAAGGAAGAAATACAATAAGCAATAGATCATCCACTTTTAATTAATGCATGGCTAACCAGTTGGTAAGTTGCATGTCTAGTAATTTGTTAACTTGTTAAAGTTCACCTCTTCAAAAGATCCAGCATGTGACATGCTAAGCATTATGCATCTATCTGCCTAATTGAACAAAGCAATGTAAGCCGTGGTCTGATGGTCCCAGTAGTTTTGTTCAGCATTGTTTGCTCTTGTTAGACATGTGGCCAAACAAACACAAACAACTTGGAAACTATTGTTTGTTAAAAAAAATAAATAAAAACAAAAATGTTGGGGTGTTTCAGACCAGAGCTTAAGTTAGAAAATTAGTTAATATGTTACCCTAGCCAACTGAAGCTAAGCTAATACATGTACCTACTTCTACTGTAACTGATTGTATCAAATGAAAAAATACACAGTCAAGCATTAGCACAATAATTCAACCAATCAGCATGACAATAATGTTCCAGAAATATCTGTTGTCATTGTACTTGATGTTGTTTTGTGTTTGTGCTCACTACTTGTACTTATTATGCTAGTACTTGTCTCACAAGTGTGGACCAAGCTTTAAGCCATTTACTCAGACTGGGATTCCCCTAGCCTCCTACACAAATGTTTTTAGCGGAGATTGGGTTGTGCTCCCTCCCCACAAATACCTGCTCAAGAGATCGAGCAACATTCCTTTCTGCGGCTTAGCCAATCAAATTTTACCTACCAATATCTGGTAGGCTGACCTTGACCGCACAATGCAGTGAAATCAAATAACACATAATTATATGCATGGATTTCAACAGAGCTAACTCTCGACACTGTGTGCTTCTTGTTTAGGATTTATCTATTGTTACCGCTTACAAATGTCTTCATAATTTTGTTTTTTACAGGCCAAAAATTGAAAGAAAGACGATGATAATGGTGGTAGCTCATCCACATGAAAAGTTAGCCTTTGAATCAAAACTCGGCTTTTATGTTTTAACTTTTCAGACCGAATGCAAAATATAAATTCACTGCACATGGTGGATTTGTTATTGTGGTTGTCGCTATTTCCAAATTCTACGCTTTGTTTGGTAAACTTAATCAGTTCTTTGCCATTTTATCCCTTGATTTATTGTCTCATAAATACCATATATCTCCTCTTTGGTGGTAGTTCCTAAATTCTTCCTATCTTTTTCAAGTCGCTGAAGTCTCATCTAGCATTTTGATTGCAGCCAGTAATATTTGTCAGTCAGGCAAAGAAGATGAACTGCACTTTTCGCAAAAATTTAACCCTTTCAGCAGATGACCAATGCAAAGCATTGTATAAAAAGCATTTGAATGCTACATGTAATCAATAATTTTTTCCCAGTGTTTTAGCCATGCATGAATGTAAAATATTTATGTGTGCATCGATCTCACAGGAAATTTAATAAAATCATTTTGGTTTGTGATCATTAGACAATGTCTCAGTGGTAAATGGTTTGGTAGTCTGGCAAATGAAACAATGGGAAGAGAATGTTGCTCTCAGGTGAGCAGACGTTTGTGGGGAGGGAGTGCAAACCGATCTCCCAAAAAACAACTGTGTTGGTGTGGCCATTTTGTTTTACCAAGAAATTGCAGCCAGAAGCCAAAACTTCATTCGAAGATGGAAGTGAACATGTTCTTTTGTGGTTGTATCGGCCTTCCATGTGCCTTTGTTACTGCTATTGTTCAGTGACATTTGTTTTGGTATAAGGAGAGTCCCACTTATGCTGAATCCTAAATGAGTCATTCTCAGGAATGGGAATGTTAATAATTATTTGGTAAAGAAGATATAAGAATTACTATCTGTTAACTATATGTACCAGATATATTCGATATTCAGATGTTGCGTTCATGTTTACATGTATGTACCTTTTAGAGCAACCAATAATAGCAAAGATGTATAGCAATGATCAGCACAGAGTAATATATTTCAAGCTTGTGACTGAAAGTAACAACATTACCGTACATGAAAGTCCAATAATAATAATTATAATACCTTGTATTCTTGTAAAGTGATTCCCTTCTCTTCCATATATTTCACTATTTCAGCTTTCTTCTTTTTCATATGTTCTTGCATTCTCTGAGCATCCTGTCAAAAAATGGAACTTTTAAACACTTCTATATATTCATTAAATTTCAACAAAGTGCATGATGGTGGAATAGCTGAGAACTAGGCTGGCTCCAGGGTGCCTGGTTTTACTCATTTTATCATTTCAGAGTAACTTGGAAATACATTGGTACCTTGTAGAGCATGGAGTTGGGCTCATTATAAGTCTGTGCATTCCGAAAACACAACTCCATATCCTTTTCCAGCTCATCTAGACTATCATATAGACCAGTCTGAGGAAAAATAATAACACAATTACGTCAGCCTGATCTTGATAAGTAAGTATTCAGTCAACATTCCTTCGGCATTGTGCAGTCCCTAGCTGTAACAATTCAAGACTGTGCTCTAAAAAAAATTACAAGGAGCCCAAAGGTTCCAAACTATGAGATCTAGGGCGCCCAGCATTAAGCTTATCTGAAAGAAATACATGTAAGATTATCTAGTCGCCCAAAGGCAAAAGTTAGTCGCCTGAGTCACTGGGGCGCCCTTAGAGCACAGCCCTGCAATTGTTTTAATATAGTCATATATGTATACTGTAAATAAAAAGAATGTAATTGACTGAAATGAATTATATTTTTCTTCATCAAAAGACACTTTCAGAGTAACTTGCTATTGATGTCACTTTTATTACCTTTATCTGTGATCGGATTTTAGACAAAGCAATGGGCTGCTTGATGACTTCATAGTAATCAGGATAAGCTCTGTGGAAATTATAATAGCAAAAAAAACCCAATGTAATCCAAGTTCCACAATGTGTTTGTCATACCATGGGTTTATTTACCTGGGTTCTGCTTCATACATTTTACTGTAAGTTAGACACTTATACCAACTAGAGAGTCATTAGAAGGAGTTGGTTATTGGAGTTCCACTGTTGTAAGTAATTCTGTTTGGGTTTGGACTAAGTCATCAAGATAGAACTTGAAATGGGGAGTAAAATACAAAACGTGGCAGAATTTGGTTCCTTCAAACATTCTAAATGGAAGAAAGGTAGCAAGCAGTAACAATTTTACTTAAAATCACACAACAAATTTAAAAGAAACATTGCTACTGAATTTTGAAACCTCTCAGAAGATATGAATTTAACTTGTAAGTTTACAGAAGTTTAGTGTTTCTTGCTGTACGTTTACATTTTAGTTAGCTTCTATTGTCAAATTAGTTAATGGTCAAATGAACCAAAATTTCAACAGTCTTTCTTTAGCAATTTCAAAGCAACCAAACGCTAGAAGAATTCATTATCAAGTAAACTTAAGAAGAAATTTCTCTTTCTGAGCCTTAAAGTGCGAACTGTAGCAAAAACTACAAAGCACGAAAGCGTTTCCAAAATGACCGCGCACTGGAATGAAGGAATGGATCAAGCTTTGAATTTTGTGACGTAATAATTTTTTTACGGCTTTCCAATCGAAGGGACGATTGTCGTCTAAAAAGAGAGAATAATGTAAAGTTTGAGAGTTTGAGTCAGTCTGAGTAATTCAAGTAATTCTGAAAGGATCTATTTTTTTAACATGATACTGTAGTTATATTTTTTACTACATCAGAATCTAGTTTCAAAGATTAATAATTATTAAAGCACTGAGTAAAATTGTAAGCATTGTATGATATAGGAGGTTTTCAAACACTGGATGGCGTATAAAAATCATCAGTCTGCTCAGCTTGGTACAGAACAATTATAGTTTTGTCATACACCCCAAGTGAAATGCAGTTTTTTTGGATTTGCACACAATTATAATCAGGACGTGCACAGCCTGCAACCCAGATAGGTACAGTATGAGTGCGAAGTTATTCTAGGATGTGGGCAAAAGCTAAGATTGAATTCACTGTTTTCTTTTTTGTACTTGAGAGTCACACAAAACACAAAAATAAATTTGTACACAAAAATTTAACTTGAATGAAAGGATATTTCTCAATGCAAATTCAAAACCACAAAGCATTACAAAGGGTAAGACTTTCAATGAATTCATGTTGTTTTCTGCTGAAGGAAAATTCAGTGAAATAAATACAGAGCGTTTACAAACTGTCTGCACGGACACTGTGAGTTCTGTTTGTATTAATTAGCTGTTTTTGGTCCATATTTACTTAGCCGGTACATGTTAGTACTCGAAATTAACGGTTGTAAACCCAACATAAATACAACCTTTGAAGCATTATTTTAATTATACGTGTCAAAAAGCACATGCACGTGCATGGAAGATTTTTCTTTTAAGCAGTCTTTGGTAAAGTGAACTGCACAAATGCTAGAGTTCTTGTCTGGCTTAAATTCTTTTCTTTTCATTTTCAAAAGCCATTGCTACCAAAGCTTTGAATTTGCTGGAAAATTAAACATACTCACTTTCGACTTAGAATTATAAGCAGTTTGGTGCTGCACAAAACACCATGATGTCCCATTCTTGTGAGCTTCATCACTGAAAGACTTTGAATTTCCCACAATTTCAAAGCACACCAATAATGACGTCACAATTTTTAGTTCCGAAAATTTCCCGACGATTTTCCTGAGCGCTCTACGATTATAAAGGCCAAAAATAAGCATTTTTCAAATTTTTTTGTTTTACAAAGTCCAATTACTTTGAAACTTCGGAATATGGTTATTTGGTTCTTAATCAACAAATTGGCCTAAAAAAAAAGAAAATTCGAAATTTTGGTTCATCTGACCTTTTATAAGAAATCCATTCAAACCTTCATAAATTTGCATGTTTAAATTCAATAATGTAAAAGCGATGTGGTGATTGCCAAAGGAAGTAATTTTGCTGGATTTAACCAAATGTTGAAGTTGTAGGTTGCGTTCAACATACTGAATGGGAGGCTGCTTCCACAATAATGAGGAGTACAACTTGGATTGAGTTGTTTTTGTAATAAGTTTACTTGTGTATGTAAGTTGTCTTATATTTAAGCACCATGCTAGGTGGGCTCACCATTTAGTGCAAGAATTAAGATTGTTTCAATTTGACCAGCCAAAAATGCCTGCCCATTAGTTATTTGAAGCCCTGAAATGACAGTGTTCTTTGAAACTACCTCTCTTAACATAATTTATGTTCAAGACTTCTGAGGTACCTACACGTACAGTTTTACAAGTACAGTGGACCTTTCACAAGTTTGAAGAAACTTGTTTCGTTTTACTGACAATTTTGCTTTCTTGATTGCATTATTTTTCAGGCCCACTGAATTACCAACATGGCATCTCCATACAAAGCTCTATAAATTTGCGTGAAATGTTTTGGCAAATAACTCGGAAACTGCGCACCACAGAAACCTGAGACTTGGAGAAGTTTTTCAGCGTAGGTCTGTTATAACATTTCATTTTCTTAGCTTCTTTCATTGAACAGTTTCTAATTTATTTTTTATGGTGTGATAGTGCAGGCCAGCAATAGTTTCCTAAATATTATTTTGTAATGAACTGATAAATTGTGTATTTTAAGATTATTGTGTAGTTCTGAATTAAGTAACAGAAAATGAAATTATTATAACTAATTTTTAATTATTTTATGTGACACGAAATAGTTGTTATATTGGAAACACACTTGGTGTCAATAAATATTTAGTAAAACAAACCTCCTAGATGGCAAGCGAAGAAAAGGCTCTGAAAGAGCACGACCAGTAGGATCAGTGAAGTGATGGATCTCAGAAAATAACATCATAAGAGGGTTGTCTGAATCTTGATCTCCTCCACTAACATCTTCATCACCTGATAACAAACAAACAACTCACTGACATGATCCATAAAACAGGAGGCCGGGATCAATTACTGTTGAAATTTATTACAGGCCATCGTCGATGCTGCAAACAGCTTTGTGGGGAATGGAAATTCTGTGCTGTGTGACGTTTTCCTGTTCTAGAAAAGCGACCATAAACCGCTTAAAGGATCTGCTAACGAAGGCTTCCATAAAAGTGTCAATTCACTGAAATGTACAGCACCTTTTTGAAATGTTCCCGCAGATAAGCCACACCCCCGATTTCGAGTAACGATTTTTGGAAAAAAGCTGCGGGTGTTTATGGTACCTTCATTTTTTGACAAATGTCCCGAAAATTATTTAAGACCCCTTGTGAAACGTCATCGCTTCTGCATGCATTGCGTGATGTTTATTTATTTATATAAATATATTTTTTGCAAGGGTCATCAAATTTGCTGTTTTTTGCATTCGACGAAGGAGAATGCTCTCTAGATCGATGAACAGTTGAGTTTTTTGGGGATATCTTTGTATATATGGTTATCAATTTGCCCCCCCCCCCCCCCCCCTTCCAGAAAATGTTTCAGGGGTGAATGACGTCATCTCTATGACATATGCTTCTGCTTCGATTCTGCTGTTTCACTGTTTGGAGTGATTTCTCTCAACAAAATTGTCCTCTGTTATGGTCTGTTATCGCTGCTATTTTGAGGGTTATCATCCAAGGAAGAAGAGCTTTAATCAGCCACTGAACGTCGTAAAAGGAGTGGAAATCGAGTTAGTCGATTCGCTGTTTTATAGGCAAGGTAAACCAGCGTGTTTACATACAAAACGATTCACAAACGCGACTTCGTCACTTCGCTTGCTTATTTAACTTGTGAGGTCGACTTGCAGCAAGTCTAAAGAGTGCGTGGAATACGGATCGAAACTGTTTTATTGCTTCTTTGAATTTGTATTGTATAGTTATTCGCAGAATTTTTGGGCATTTTGATGAGGAAATCATTTAATGTTGAATATTATTCATGAGTGTATTGACTATGAACGAAAAGTTGATGTACTGTGCCTCGATCTATTTTCAAATGGAAGTGAAAGTATTTGTAGAAGTATGTGGAGTTTTAGAAGTTGTGTAGTGTCAAAAGATAACAACTTAAGTGAAATAAATAATTATTTGTCATGTACATGATAATTCATTTCTGAGCTTATCGCTCGAATAGCTACTAGTGGCCTCCAGCCGTTAAAATATCTACATGGGAATGGTAATCCTCAGCCATATCCATGAGCATGATAAGTTTGATCTTCCCTTCTTTGATTGTTGTAAATTAAGATTAAGCATCGCATAAAATTTATTTTGAAATTGGCTGCGTTGACCTTTGTGGCACAACGTTGACACTGATAATCTTCTGTCAGCTAGCAATTACACAAACTTCCCTTTCAATTTCGCTTTGACCGTCACATGCAAACTTAAGACAATTCTGTTGATTTTTCTGTAGGGCAGAAACAACATACACCTGATTTAAGATAAAATAAAAAAAGAATATGTTCACAATCGATTTTCAAATTATCATCACGTACCCATCAAAACATAACCATTAGCGCCTAAAGTACAGTGGTCTGTCATCGGTCTTAATAAACCGCAACGTCAAACTGAGAGTAGCGTTTCATGTAGGTCTGTCAACCATCTGTCAATACCTTTATTTGTTTACATCTGATTGACCGAAGGAAGGAAGGAAGGAAGTAAGGATCGACCGCTTCAACTCCCCACACATTCCTAACCTCCCGTTTTGCATACGCAAAAACAGTCATAAAAATGATGTTGGATTAAAGATCTGTTGCCTTGTTGAATGTATAAATGCCCCTGAAAGGACTAACATTTACGCATGCAGGCAAGTGGTGATTTTACTCCATAGAATGTAGAAGCAAATGTTTAAAAAACTCTACAAGTTCTCAGCTTCTATGTTTGCAATGTGGGTGATCAAGTTTATGGATCAAGTATAGGTGATCAGGAATTTATTTGACCCAAGTGTTGTGCAAAATACTGTAGGGTCGGTTTAGCTGATTATAATTATGTAAATTCCCTTCAAGGTTTTGACTTAACGCTTTGCTGGTTTTATAATTGCCATTTGGTTAAAGGACAAGAATGTCCTTGAGAGATCTTTTTCTTTCTTGTAAGGTACATTCGGAGGCTGGTTAGAGAAGATGTCTTAAGATAATTTTTTTTTCTGGTCGGAAACTGCTGTTGCCATGTTAAGGTTCTAAAAAGAACTGTTTTAAGCTAGTAACACAAGACCGGTTTTGGAACCAAACAATTGGATCCCTCGGATTGCTTTTTAACTTATTTTGAATAGTTCACAAGGGGAGCTAGTGTCTAGTGTCAATAAATACGAACACCCAAACACCATAAACAAGAATGATGAAATACTTGGACATATTCCTTTGAGGATGTCAGAGCTTGTTAGCAAGTTTTTAAAGCAGGTAACAAACAAAGGAACGACTGTTGTAAGGGAAAAGTGCGTAAACAGAGGAGGCTGATATGGCTTAGTATATTTTTTTATGGGGACACTCAAATGTCTCTGCCTTGGCTAAAATCAAAACTTGAGTGCCTTGGCTACAGTGTTGTGCTGATAATGTTAAAATTCGTAATCGTAATCCCTGAAAGTGTCCGTGGCCGCTTACTGGAATGTCTGCTTATGAGAATGTAATGTCTGCTTATGAGAGTTTGTATGGGAGTTAAAATGGGGCTTCAAACAAGGCGGCCATAAGTAGAGCAGTCCGCTTACCAGAGTGTCCGTTAAGAGAGCTTTGTACATGTATATGAATAAAAGCTTTTATTAGTAGTAGTAGTAGCAGTAGTAATATTTTTGCACAGACTGAACAGAAAATATTTGCAAATTTGTCATTTAAATAAGTGAAAGGAAAAGATTGTACATTAATTTGAAATTAGTATTTTCTCATAATCAGCTAAAAATGTGAAGATTAATGATGCACTGACCATGCAGACTGTCTTCAGGATACTGTTCTTCTTCCTCAGGCATTTCAGACCCTTCTTCACCAAAATCCTCGGTCTCATCCAGCAATGCTGTCACAGAGGTGCTCATCCTACCTGTACTCCTACGTGCTCTATACACGGTACAGGAAGAAAAAACAAATATTATCTTTCACCTAACTCTAACATATATAGCTACTATCAATACTAAATTATTTTTTGCCCCTCAAAAATTTCAAACTCACACATGATCTAGGGCTAAGTTTTCAAGGCAGTCTTACAAATTTAAGAGTTCATATGTTGCACTTAAAAGTGACAAAATTACCAGTTTTCCAAGATACAACTACAAAAATCAAAAGACCCAAATCTCACAATTTTTTGTAAAATTGCCCTAGTGATAACTTCAGTTTTGGTTTTGACGCTCAGAAAATGAAAACTACTTAAATCTTCACTAGTGAAGAGATTGAGATTACTTTAATCTTTTGCTTGACTTGGCACCCATCAACATGTGATCTATTTCTCCTTTCTTTGTCTGAATTGTTTTCTTAATGGCTGTAGCATCCTTAAAAAAAAAAGAAAAAAAAGAAAGTGATTAAAAAATTAGAAATCAGCAAGGGAAAGCATCATGATTGTATTCAAATGACATCAAAATGGCAAAATAATAATTATAGGGTATTCTAAGTTAGGCCAGGGATTTTGTCTTTTTGTCTTTATGCCAAATTACCACTTACTTAGTGTACGTTACAGCCTGTCTCAACACAGTTTTTTCTGGACCACTTTGCAATGAAAACATTTCCAAAATATTAGATGATCAACAAAGCAAAAACACAAAAAAAGCTTCAAAGGGATGTCACTTAATTTTTAAAGCTTATCTTCAGGAGAGAAACATCCAAAATCCAGCAAAAGTGGAGGAATTGGCCACTGTTTTGCAAAAATTCTACGTCGAAGTGAGAACCCATTTAAATGCATTTTGTGTTATTAGAGCTCTGGAAATAATTGAATGAATAATAAAACAATTATTGAATTTGGCTTTTGTGTGGTATAAAGAATTATGCAGATCTTGGAGGGTCTTATCTGATAACACCCTCCTTGATCTGCATAATTCTTCATATCATACTCAGCCTCATGCAATAATTGCTAAATATCTGGACAGGTGTAAATATTTTCATATCAATCTGAGTCCAGGTAAGTCTGCTAAATGGCCAATTGAAAGTGTTAGGTATGTTCCATAAAAAACTGTGGAGACACCCTTGTACTAAGTAGTTGTTTATATTTCCTAAAACATGAACTCAAAGTATATCTGTCAATATATTACAGATGAAGTTAACAAGAAAGTAAAGAAAAATTAATTTTTAAACTATGTCAAGTCCAACTGCTAAGGCAATAAATTTTTAGCAGGTCAAGAGGGTATGAACTTAGAGAGTTAATCCCCCATATAGGCCTTATTCCAAAGGTACTTCCTCTAAAGTTATTTTTAGAAATGGTACCCAGTTCACACCCAGATGTTAACGTGTGTTGCGTGAATGTCTCGTGTGTTTTTGAAATGCAATGGCAGGAAATGTGGTGTGAAAGTGGCTTGTTGTTTGACCCTTGTATCCTTCTAGCCTTCAGATCATTTAACGGGAATGTTTTTGCATTTCAGTTCGTCAACAAAACGAATACAAGGTAATTAAGGACGTTCACGCCAAAATCTTCCCACGTTCAGATTTTTAAATAACTTTACCTGCAGTTAGATAATGACTAACTCGTGTCAGAAACGAAAAAAAATTGGGGGGTCACCACGCTTGTTTCGGAGATAAACCCTATGGAAGACCACAGTATTTATGGAAGCTTTGATAATTGATTCGATTTGGCTTACCTTGATTCAAGTTTTAAAAAAATGAAAATGAACTAGTACAGCCAAGGTTTTTGTGTTGGCCTTAACTCAAACAGGCCTATTAAGTAAATATTTGCAATTGGTGTCATTCCTTCAGGTAGAGTGAACCTTTTGGAAGGATAATTGCTTGTCAAGCTCAGCCGCCAAGTGCATAAATTTGAGCCTACGCGAGTCGAAAAAACGAAAAAAAAAAATTCTCACGTTCAGATTTTTTTTGTTTTTTGTGTAAATGGAGAGAATTGGTAAAGGAAACTTTCTACGTAAAGAAAAACAGGGGTCACCAGGCATCTATGAGAGTTAAATCATCGCGAAGTTATCGCAACGGCTACTCACCCTATATGTGGTTGGAAAGTTTCCTCAGCGTCCGCGCTCGATGCATGACGTGGCGTAACGTTGCGACAGGAATTACGTGCGCAGTAAGGATGCGCATAAACAATTAGCGCGAACGTCCTTAAACTATAATTTCCTACCATTGTGTGACTGATCATCTCTCAAAACACGCGAGAACATCCATGTAATGCGCATTAACATCCATGGGTGAACTGGGTACCACGTCTAAAATACTCTCTTAAGCAGGTACAGTGATAAGTAATGAAAGATGAAAGATGGTAAATTTTAAACTTGGTAGTGAAATATGAAAGATATTCATCATGTCACGAGCGAGGGACAAAGAAAAAAATCTGAGTCCCTGACGGGAATCGAACCCAAGACCCCCCAAACACTGAGCGGGTGCTCTATCCAGTGAGCTACGAGATCTCATGGTGACCAAGACCATTTATTTACTAGGTTCATAAGGGACACATGCTAGGACCATACAGTCAATGACGTACAGTATGGTAATAAATAAAGTAAGATGAACCTAGTAAGTGGCCTTGCTCACAATGAGATCTCGTAGCTCAGTGGACAGAGCACCGCCCATTGTTTAGGAGGTCGTCGGGGACAGTCAGATATTTTGGTCCCACACTCGTGACATGATGAATATTTCATCTTCCATATAGCAGGTATCGTCATACACTGCATATACTGTACATGTACAAAAGAAAGCCAAAATAGGCCATTTCCGAGTTACCTTTTGCCTCTGTTTCAAAACGAGTCTACGTGCGAAACCATTCAATGAAAATGAGTTTCACCTGCACGCCATTTTCATGCAAATCAAACTCATTTTCATTTGAATGGTTTCGCACGAGGACTCGTTTTGAAAATGAGGCAAAGGGCAACTCGGAATTGGCCTATTCAGTACTGACAAGACATTAATTAGTCAAGTCCTAGATTAAGGATGCTTACTACAGTTTTGAGGGGGTAAATAAGCCCAGCTTTCAACTCTTTTAAAAAATGTTCAGAAATAGCATAGCTTTCACTTATTCCTGTTTATTGCATCCTGCAACCAATATATGCCACATTTGAGCAATATTATTAATGATGCCAATAAACAGCCAAAATGAATATCCGAGTGCTTTACAGGAGACTGGGCACTAGTAGTTTCAATGGCGTTTTTCTCAAAATCTGCCCGTACAACCCTACCTCATAAATTCAAAAATTAAAAATTGAATCAGATAAAACATTCATGCAAAATAAATTAAAAATCTGTAAGACAGATTTTTTGCAAAATAGAAAAATGTGATATCTTGCCTTTATTAAAAAAAATAGCTCAAAATCTGTCTTACAGATTTTTCAACAATTTTGGTTGTTGAATGCAATTCACCCCTAAAAATTAATTGTGAAAGTTTCATTATGGGTTACACAGTAGGTTTTTTGAAAAATTTTAAGTCAAAATCAGGTGTTTATGACCTCCGACGAGAATTGAATTGCGCCTGCCCTTTTATTTGAGCACGCGCTCCTATAAGGACACCACATGTTATGTGGGATGAAAAAAAAAAACAAATATTAAGAACTCATCAGTTGTTTATCTACCTATTTTTAGTATTTTTTCGTCCTATGACATGTTTAAAAGCATTCTGAAACTTTTAACTTTTGAATGAAGAGCTCAAACGTGTTTTTGTTTCTTTTAGTGTTGCTACCCAAAGTTTTGCACACGCTAGCAATATTGACATCAGGCAGCCGGATCATAGCGCGCACTCTTGCCTCGTAAAAACTGTAGTAAGCCACCTTATTTTTGCTTTCTTCAGAAGGCATACAGCTTACAGATGTTTAGGGGTTTCAGCTATTACTCAGACAAACCTTGTAGACTTGGGAGCCTGGCTCATTAAAGGCATGGGCATTTTTCACCATTAACAACAGATCTTTCTCAGCATCTTCCAGGGACAAGTATTGATTATTCTGACAACAACAAGGAGATGGATAGGCATTACCATAGATTTAAAGGATTTCTCCATTTGTCTTTAGTTTTAGTTTGATTGGGAAAATAACTATCTCAGACACTCTTGAAGACAAACACCTGGAAGTTTGTCAAAAGTACTCAGCTGTGCATCTTAAATTCAACTCTCTTCTCAGTGTTTGGACATGTGATGAGACACTGCTACCTCTTCTGTTGACATGTTAAATGAAGATTGCAGAAGTTTATACTTACCCTAAGCTTGGTGCAAATTGTTCTTAAGTCTATAGGTTCTTTTATGATTTCATAGTACTCTGGATAAAGCTAAAAAAGAAAAGAAGTATCAGCTATGTCCATCTTAGGCCAATATAAACAACTTGTGAATTGCACACAAGTAAGTATATGTTACAACTACAATAATATTGAAGTTCAGGCATGATTAGTACATGTACTGTACATGTGCATGTAACTGGGTTTTAATATTGAACATATGGTCTTAAAGTCTTAAAGTAGGACTTCTTCACCAAGGTGCTCTTGTTTAAACTGCGATAAAAAGCCAAAACTAAGTTAAGTACTGAAAAGAAGGTTTTAACAAAAATCCTGTCAATTTACTTATTTAAAACTTTTTAAGAGTTTATTTTTAAGTTTCAAGTGGTTGAAAACGCTGAAATGCGAACTTGTCAGCGACATTGTAAAAGTAATGGCATGCAGCATTGGAAAAGCAAGAAACTTGTCTGTTGGAAAGAAATGAAATCTAATTAATATATTTTCTCTCCTTACTTTCAATTCATCATTAATGAAATCTCTACAATTTTATACAAAAAACTGACTGAGACCTTTGACCACTGTGGAGCTCTTGCCATGGTATGCCACCACAGGATCCCCATGATTTCTTTTTTTTTTTTCAAAATGTCACACCAATTGAAAATGATTCTTGTAAACTAAGGTTCCCAGGAAAAACAGCAAAAAAACTTTAATACCTAATACCCAAATTCCAAAATGGAAAGTGCTGCTAGAAGAAACATAAATCAGACCAGGATCATTTGAAGCCGGGGTTAGGGCAGGTAAGCCTGACATATGCTCAGCCATACTATGTTTTTTTAACCAATGGAGCTCAAACTTTGCAGCATGACTAACTTATCAATTGTCAATAACCATGATGTTTGTTCTTTGATTTCAAACTAAGGTTTATGGTGGAAAATGATGTCACATACATGTCTGCAAAAATCACCTAATGACAACATATGAGTCAGAGTCCCAGTCAATTAATTTGTGGTTTGTAAATCAATATGTGAACTCAAAGATGTAGTTGTTGAGATCACCATTATTTTCTCATTGCTTGTTTGTGTACAGTCAGTCTTGGGTTAAAGTTTCTACCAGTACTCTCCAATTTGTTGAAAGCCTTGCAATAGGAGCATTTTGATCAACTTGTAAACAACTCCAACGGTTTACTAATAATGATCACAATAATTATATTCATGTGGATTTAATTATAATAATATTCTATTACAATACTTACACTTTGGGGTGGTAATTTTTTGAAAAGATGGCACATAACTCGTCCATGGCTGTCTTTCATTTCCAACACTGCACTTACAAGTTCCCCACAGTATGAAAGAGTATTTGCAGAAGAGTCACCTTCTTCTTCATCTCGTGTGGATGTAGATTCATTATCATCATCATCTAAGAAAATTCAGAAGGTGAAACAACAAATTACAGTCAAATGCATTTTAAGCAGCCACCCTTATTAAGTGGCTAGTTATCAAAGTCCCAAAACTAATGTCAGCATAATACTGTACATAAATCAAATCCATATAAAATGTCCACCTCTAAGTGCCTGAGCTGTGGCCACCTTTTGGTTGTCCTAATGACCATTCTTCTATTGTGTGCCTGTTTTTAGTCAGTACATTTGTGACCCTCCACGGGAAAACAGGTAAAAAGGTGATGACACGGGCACGCGTGCGATGACACGGCACGCAAAGCGTGACATTTGACACGCATATGCGCATATTTAATAAGCAAAATAAAAGGTGTCACGGTAGCTTTTGTTTGACATGAATTTAACACGCTAAGCTTTTGTTCAAGTTAGCGTGTTCAATGTCACGTTAAGCGTGCGATTTAACTCAGTAAGGGCCTGTTTACAAGCAGGTAGGGTAACCCTACATGTAGTGCTAGGGTTACCCTAGCAAGAGGGTTAGAAGATGGCCCGGGTTTACAAGCAAAAATTCGCAGGTAGGGTAACCCTACTACCCGGCTCAACTTGTAAAATGTTGTCGTAAGAAGCTGTTATTCGAAAATAATTCCGTTCCAGTGCAAAATTACGACAAATTATGAATGAACACGATGTTTCTTGGTCACAATTTGCTGTGTTTGTCGGTATTTTTAAACATATTTAGCTTCTTGGAGCCAAAATAAACTTGTCCTGGGTAGGCGAGTTATCCCTAGCTGAGAGGCGCTAGGGTTACCCTGGCGCTAGGGTAACCCTAGCGCTCAGCTAGGGTTACCCTAGTGCTAGGGTAACCCTAGCTGCCTTGTAAACACGTCGATGAAAAAAAAAGAAGAAATGTGGGAGTGCTAGGGTAACCCTCCTGCTAGGGTAACCCTAGCACTAGGGTTACCCTACCTGCTTGTAAACAGGCCCTAAAAGCGTGTGATATGACACGGCAGTGAGAAAGCAATAATAGAAAATCAAAAACATCGTCGTAGAACAGCTTCACTATCGGATCGATCAAATAAGTGCGTTCGCTTTACGATCCCTACTGAATCAGCAAAAAGTAAAAGGTATAATTCATAAAACAACAGAAAAAGAACAACGAATAGCAACCTAACAAAAAATAATTGTTGATGAAACTAATAAAACTTACAATAGCAACTCAACTGACCTTTTGTATTCAAAACTACACTGAAGGAAGAAAAACGTTCGAGTATAATTTGATCGCTTGATCAAGCAAACTTGTTATATTATTCAAAACTGAAATTCAGCTGTTACGCAAAACAGAACAAGCGAGCTCCTATCGAACTCCGTATTTACATGAAATGAGAATTTTAAAACACTGTCAAGTTGTTTGTTTACGCAGATGTCTGGGTCGCTGGGTCACAACTTCTCCGGCCATGCTGGCGGGAAAAAACGAACACGAACAAAAATTAAAACGAAGGTACTAAATGTTCTTTTCTTAACTTGGCGAGCGCATATTTAAGATAGAATAACAATTTCACAGAAGGTCAAGCAATCAGGGACATTTATCGCGAGTAATGTGTTTCTCTTTCGATGCCGACAAAGTCGTAACAAGAAGTTGCTATAGCAACTTAAAACCGCGCTTATATTTTTTTGCTAATGCACAGCTTTCTTCCTCAAAAGTCAGGGCGAAATTTAATCTGTTTGCACTATGAGTAAAGGAATACCAAAGTAGTCACGCGAGTCACACAATCCAATGTTGCACCATCGTCCATAGCCGTTGTGAAATTTATGATGACGTAATGGTCTTAATCTGGAACTTCGCTGAAGACATGAATGGGCATGAATTAAACAAAAAGAAAACTAGCATTCCACTACTTGGATGCTAGTAATAACTGTTATTTTCTTTAGGTAAAAGTCACGATTAAATGTAATTGGTTTGTGCCATGAGTGAGAGCCCGCAGGAAGGTAATCACACGATTCTAACATTTCAAGCATTACAATGTTCACGGCTATATTTAGAAGGGCGGTGTACGGCGGTAATTTCCCTACCAATGATGTAATCCTTGCAAGTGCTTACCTTGGGGGTTTTCCCTTCTAATGACGTAACCCCTGCACGTTCGGACACGCTCAATTGTTTACTTAAGCAAATATTTCAATTCCTTTCAAATCTTTGAACTCACTTCGATGAAATAGCCAAAGAATTCACTTCGATTGCCTAAACCCACAAGAAATACTCGCAGAAGAGGAAACAAATTAAATTAATGACCGTCGCTTCTGCCGACATAAACATGCAAATAAAACACAATGTTATTTGTCACGTAACGAAAGTGAAACCTGCAACATCAGCACATTCCATGGCTGACGTAATACCTTTTTTCAGTGTATTCAACATTCGCTTTGAATCCAACGCTTCGATAAAACCAAAAGAAAATATACTTTATACACAATAAAGAAAACAATATCCGCAACATTTTCGGTACATTAATGTTTCAACAGCTTTTGGCGAATAAACATCATAGGTTGCGTGATTTCAAAGCCCCAAACACGATTTGGCCGAGTGGAGGTTTGCGTCTGGTCACCGACAAAAAAAAAAATAATAAATCCCGTGTAAAACAAGAACCGCGCTCGGCCCATGGCCGCGCGGTTAATTATGCAAATGTTGGCTTCTAATCCACCAGAAGTTTATTTGCTGTTCAGCTAGCTTTTTGCCAATAAGAATTATTTTTATTCGATAAGAAAAGTTTTTTTCCGTTGGATTCGTGATCAGTTTTACGATTTATACAGCTCGATAGAAATCTAGAAACGATGAAGCGTGTGTATCTTGTCCCGCCGTCCCAGACAAGCAGTATGCTGGAAAACAACTCGATAAATGAACTTGTTTCATTTTGGCTTCTTGTCTATTCATCCGGTGTAATAAAGATGAAAGAAACAATAAATATCCTAACATTTGCCAAGAACTTATACCTTTCAAATGCACCTACAATAATTTTAAAGCAACATTCAATTCGGCGGTAACCGTGATGAAAGGTCAAGAAAGCACGCCGAAAAGCGTGACCTTCACGTCCGAGAGTTTGTCAAAATGACCAAAATAAACAGTTAAATAGCCCGTCATGATTGTCAATTTACTTGTTAACTACGCGATCTCTGCTTCCGCTTTCTTTAAAGTTTCTCTTGGACTTTAATTTTCCTTGAAATAACGTAAAACATCTTCGCAACCATTGTTTTAACATTCGGGCGTAAATTCGCTGTGAGATAATATTAGGAAAGATTTCGCTTCCTTCATTTTCGGCTCATGTTGTAGCAGTTCAAATGGGTGAAGCTTGAACAGAAGATAATCGGCTAGTGAACCAAAGTTGCTCGAAAATGGAAAGCCATTTTTGTGGATGTAAAGTTATGTTACACTGCCGCCGGTATGTCTTGCCATTTGAAAACAGTGGAAACCGTGCGAAGGATTAAAATATTTCGCTCAAGAAAAATGAATTTTACAGATAGAATCTACAAACAAAAGGCACAAACGCTGGAAAACAAAGTCTGTCGACACGGAAATTTCTTAGGAAAACAGAGACGAGCCCGCCAGTCGGGAAATAAAAACATATTTATAGTCACTGTGCATTTCGACATAGTTTGTATTTCGCTCGCTTAGCGTGTCATTTCCCTCGCTTAGCGTGTCATATCGCTCGCTTTTTTGTTTTCCAAATCCTGACACGCTTCTTTGTTAGAATGAACACGCTCCTTTGCTTTTCCCGTGCCATGTGAGACAAAAGAAAATTTTAATGAACCGTGCGTTGTGACACGCTGCTAGCGTGTTAAGAGAATTTTCTTTTGTTTAGCGCGTCAAATAAGTGTGCCCGTGTCATCACCTTTTTACCTGTTTTCCCGTGGAGGGTCACATTTATCTCTGTTCGGTCAAAGCTGTCTGTTTAAATCCTATTTTCTCATTGCTACAGTATGCTACACAGTTGCCATGCAAACTTAAGGATGTTCACGAGAACATTTTCTAGTCGATAGATTTTTCTACAATTTTTATTGAGGTCAGATAATGAGTTACTTGTGTTAGAAATACAAAAAAAAGTGGGAGTCACTGACTTTGTTTCAGAGATAAAGCCTGTAAAAAACAGCTCTGATTTTGAAAAATTGGCACAATAATTTAGCATGGTTTGCAGGGTTTGTAGTTTAAAATATCAATGATGAGTAAACAGAGGCAAATTAGTGATCTTGGTCATATTTTGAAGAAGTGCATCTGTTGCATAAATAATTCCTAGTGTTGGCGCCATCCATTTTGCAAAACTTAACCCTGGAAGAGGCATTTGAACCGGCTGCATAATATTTCACCTTTGTCGCACACACCGTGACACTGATAAAATTCTGTCAGCTAGTGATTACGGCAATTTCCACGCCAAAAGACCTGAAACTACGGGAGTCGCGTGATGTCTGTCAACCATCTGCAAACCCCTTTTGTATTCTACAATTAATAAACGGCACGCGATGCATGCAGAAGCGATGACGTTTCACAAGGGGTCTTTGATAATTTTCAGGACATTTGTCAAAAAATTAGGGTACATAAAAGTAACTGACAACTTCTGTGCTGAATGATTGTTCAACAAAAATTGCGTTATCTTGGCGTGACATATGATATACGATATACGATGCAAGGTCAAACGCTGTCTAAAATTGTTTACACCTTTTGTTTTAAAGAATGGAGAGATTTCTGTTTACTAAATCTTATAGAACGCATCAAATATAATTTGTTTCTTTCGTTTATGCTTTAAATTAGTCCTTTCTAACGGCCCAGGAGTATTTTGCTTTGAGTTCTATGCGACGATTTCTTGTTGAGTTGACTTGATTTCTTTTCCCAGTACTCGGTTCTACAGATCGGTTGATCACAACAGGCAACAGACAACAGACAACAACAGATCCTGTCCACTCGCACGGCGAGATTAATCGATCACGTCATTGTCATCGCTTAAAAAATGGTTTAAGATGGCTCACCTTTTCAACAGATGTTTCAAAACTGCTAATAATCGGTTGCTTCGTCTGCAGTCACGACAGACATCACTTCTTAACTTTATGCCAAATTTATTCGATAACTGATCAAGTGCAACACTCACTGCAGACTCGAAATCTCAATTTAACAGCTACAAATGAAATAAGGTTTGCCGATCGGTGATGATACAAGCTGCAAAAAAAGATCTTCCTTTGCCAAAAAACAAGATGGCGGATCTCAAAAAGAATACAAACAAAGCACCTAGTTCCCATTGCTCTTCGGTTCAATTCAGGGAGTAATTCTCACACCGTAACACCAAAAATTCCATCGCTTTTCCGCTTTACAGCATTAACCGATGACGTCATAAAATGACGTCATCGCTTAAAAAAGGATCTTTTACAATAATTTGTGATTGTACGAAAGTAGCATGACGTCTGTCAACGATCTGTCAACCCCTTTTTGTATTCTGAGTTGAGCAACGTTTGAACAGCTAAAAATAATTATATTGTTGTTGCAAAATGTTTTTTCCCCAATGATTGCAATTTTGAACAGTGAAGTCTGACTTTGTGGTGAACAGCTAGCTGCGATTACATTAACTTCGCTTTCAATTTTTCTTTGACTGTAATATGAAAACTTAAGGCAATTCTGTTGATTTGCTATAGGGCAGAAACAACATACACCTGATTAAAATAAAATAAAAACAGAATACGCTATGTTCACAATTGATTTTCAAATTATCACCACAAACCCATCAAAACAAAAGCATTAGCGCCTAAAGTACAGTGGTCTGTCATTCATCTTTATAAACCGCAACATCCAACTGAGAGTAGCGTTACATGTAGGTCTGCCAACCATCTGTCAATGGCCTTTTGTATACAGACGTCCAACCCACCAACTCAAAAGTCGTCCTTTTTAACTCCTTTACTCCTTTATTTGCATATGCAAAACAGTCGTAAAAAGGGTTTTAAGAACATGAGCTCATGCTTACAAAAGTAGTTGAGAAACTATTAACAAAATTTCACATAATTGTGACGAATCAAAAGTCAGTAATGATTCGACTTGGCACCCAGGATGCTTATTTTTATTTTAGGAGCTCAAAGGAGGGGTGTATAATTATTAGCAAGCCCTCAGATTTCACAGTAACTATTGTTTCTGTTACCATGTTGTTCCCATGCCATTGTAAATCATGAACAGTTTAACATTGCAAAAAGTTTTTGTCTGCATTGTTACACAAAATTTAAGTTTGTTTAGCACTTCCATCACTAGTCTGTAATTTCAATTTTGTATCTAATCCCAAAATGTATTGCATGGTATCAAACTTTTGTACATGCGATGCACTCTAGGATGATGGATGAGTGGCTTGAACATCCCAGGTATGGTCACTGCACATGGAAGCCACAGCAAAGAACAACCAGAAATGTTTACTCTGTTTATCACATACAGGGTAAAATTACTGAATGCTGATTGGTTGAGAGGGCACTTTTGGTAATCAAGAGAGCATGGCTGAGTGCATGTCATCTGCACTTAGTTGGTTTCCCGCTTGAAACAAATTTTTTAAAAAAGTTCAGAAATGCAATGCTTCTGAGTTTGATATAAATGTGACCTGGAAAGCGAAAACCACCAATAACGATTTTAATTACCATTTAACGGCTAAATAAACGGATAGTAAACGGTTTTAAACGGTCTGTAAACCGTTGCAAACGGTTTGGCTATCAGTTTAAACGGATAGCTGAAAATGTTAAACGCTTGGGCAAAGTCCAATCAAAGGCCCTTTGGGCTGTCTCGTGTCTCTTTTCAATATTTTTGTGTAATTTGTGACTTCAGTGTTAAAACGTTAAACCACAAGGTATAGCCTCGTTTTGGTGCTAAGTTTGTTTTCGTTCTATCATTTTATAAAATGACTGTTCTTTTATAATTCTTTTTGATGTATTGATGTCTTCTTTCTTTTATTTTGGTAAAGTTCTCAGGCTCATAGGCTAGTTTCTACCAGGTAGTTTTGTTTCGTCTTAAACTCAACCTGACAGTTGCAATTCGCTAAGGGTGCAGAGGATTACAAAGAAGGGGCATTCCAAATTAGGAAAAAATAGCTGCCCCCTTTCTTTGTCCGTGGTATATGCTTAAGTGTAAGATCAATGTAAGATATTGACTTTGATCAGTAGTAGAGAGTATTCTGGTCTCGAATTGTCACTATTCGTTATCGTCGCTATTTAGGACTATTCGTCACTATTTGCAACTATTCGTTAGTACTTGGAACTATAGTATTTGTCACTTTTCGTTACTATTCGCCACTATTCAACTACTATTCGCTACTAGTTGTCATCATTCACGACTTACGACTCGTATCAGGTCGTGTATACTGGACATGGATGACTTATCACATACTATTCGCGACTATTCGTACTATTCGCGACTATGTGCTATTCGATTTTTCCAGACATCTATTTAGACCAAGCCATCATTCAACACAGGAGAGGGGACTGCTCAGAAGCTTTTTAGTCAGAGAAGCGTGTACTCGACATCAGACTGAGGCTGTTTGGTGAAGAACATCGAAAGACTGCTGACAGCTTCCATAAAGTAGGGGTTACATAACATTCACTGGGCGACTACATCTCCGTTCTTGAGCCCAAGAATCATGCACTTGATATCAGACGGAAACTGTTTGGTGAAAACCATTCAGAGACTGCGAACAGCTATCTTTCAGTAGGGGTTACACAACATTCAGTTGGAGACTACAACTCTGCTCTCAAGTCCAAAATGGGTGCACTTAAAATCAGACGGAAAACTGTTTGGTGAGCATGACTAACAACAACCATGAAGTGAGGGTTCCACAACATTCACTAGGAGACTACAACTCTGCTCTTGCCTATGAGAAGTGCTCACGTGATATCATACTGAGACTGTTTGGTAAAAAAACTTCCAACGACCACTTACAGCTACCATTCAGTAGGTGTAACACAAACAACATTAACTTGCCGACTACAAACACAGCATGAAAACATAACATCTCTGCTCTGGATCCGATCCAAGCTTGTACTTGATATCAGTCTGAAACTGTTTGGTGAAGAACATTCAGAGATGGCTGAGAGCTATCATTCAGTAAGGGCTACACAACATTCACTGCGCAACTACATCTCCACTCTGAAGCGCGCGTATGATATTAGAATGAAAGTCTTTGGTGAAGAACACTTACAGACTGCTGACAGCCACCATTCAAAAGGGGTTACACAACATTCACTGGGAGACTACATCTCTTGTCTCTAGTCAGACAAGCGTGCATTCGACATCAGAATGAAACTGTTTGGTGACTGAGGACACCCAAAAATGGTCACAGCAATCGTTCAGTATTGTTTCTCATCAGTATTGTTTCTCACTTTTAGCTCATTACCGGGTGAGTATGCTGAATCATTACGAAAGTAAGTATACGAAGCTTTATTTAAACAGGGTGCCTTGTGGTATCTATAGGTGCGCTACATCTAAAACTTACATCACATTAAAATTTAATATTAAAAATAGTACTCCTTATTACAATGCTATTACAAAAAGAGGCTAAAATATACTTTACCAAAAAGCTATTATAACAGGAAATGTTTCTCTAGGCTGTAAAAAGCTTGTATGTTATCTACGCTTGCAACTTTCGCGCCTCTAAAAAGAAAGGTGTTTTTAGAAGATTTAGCATTTCCGGGGATGGGGAAAGCAGAGACCGGGGAAAATTTTGCTGGGATAATTTTAAGTCTTCTTTTTTCATATGTGAGAAATAAAAATGGCGAACATGCGGGAAAACGAAATGATAAAACACTCGGGAAACAAAGTGACAAAGCAAGCGGGAAGACAAAATTACAAAACAGGCGGGAAAACAAAATGGCAGAACAAAATATTATTTATGATTTTTTACCAAAAAAGAACATCCTCTCTATTTTTGACGCAAATGAACGCAAGAGGAATTGAGCGTTACTCGAAGCACTCGTCCCCCACCTTCTTGCGCCGACCGTTAAATTGCGCTGTTTTCCATTTCTTTTGTGATTTATTGCCCGCTATCTACGATCCAAGAACAATGTCAGAAAATAGAGAACATGTTTCTTGCGCCGAAAACACTGAAAATGGAAATACTGGAATGTTTGTAACGAAATAGCATTCCCAAGGTAAACTCACCGCGGGAACACGTTACCAGGGTGTTTGCCGTCACAGACTTAATACTCTACCAAGGTCATTAATCTTTCATACTGTTTTCGTGCGAAATGCGAAAATGGATAATTCGAGGGTGCTTGCTAGCATCATCTCGCTTTTATTATTTATACTGTTTCGACAGTCCTCTACTGCTTTGTTATGTCAGTGTTTCAGACACCGAAGAATTAGAACTTGGCGAAGACTCCGTTTTTATAAATCTCCTTGTTGGATGTTTCTAGGCCTAGAGATTAAATCGAAATACATATAACTTGTAATACATACGACTTGTGTTGTATTTAAACAACAAATTTCCAAAAAAAGTAGCTTATACTTACAAATCAGTAAGCCATTCAGCCATGATTCTAAGAAAGACCACGCTTTTGCTGCCTTGAACACGCAAAGTTGACCTCCGGAAATCTAAACCATATTTAATTTCAAATTTCTCTGTTTATTTTATTTGCTTATCTTTGAGGTTTGCCTTGCGATCAGTCATTTTATCTTGGGGTACTTGAAAAACCTACCTATTTACCTCGGTAACTTGCATGGGCGATTCTTTTGTTCTTTTTGATGTATCCATGGAAATACACCGCGATAATTTTACCTTGGGAAATGTTGGTCACACACGATTTGTGAGTTTTCCGAGGTAAAGAGCCCATTTACCACGGTAAAAGGACGATGTGTAACCGCAACTGTATAAGTTTGACACACTACACTTGACACTAAGCTATTCCTTACTTGAAATCCTACACTGCAACACAGATCAAGTAATTTGTTCCAGTCAACTCTTGTATGTTACATTTTATGCAGTCACGTAAAACCTTTCGGTAACGATTCTCGCATCGCGACCGCAATCCTCAACTCGAAAAAAATCTCTGAACTTTTCTAAGCGCAATAATCAGGAAAAGAAGAGCTACAATCGAAGCGATCACGCGTTCAGGATCCATAGCGGATTTCTTGTCACACGAGCCTAGGAAAAAGAAACATTTGAGAAACGTCCTGACTGTCACGCGAAAGGAAAAAGCAATTCGTTTACTAACGCAGCTGACTGATTTTATCTCAGTGTGCTGATAAACATTTCTGATCATTTCTCGATTATCAAAATCTATAATCAGAGGGCTAGTTTCATGGTCTGTATGTTTTTTTTTTCACTTCTAAAATAAAAGTTGACTTAAAGAATCTAACATTTCGCAATGATTGGAAGTAAAGTCATAAAACGCATGGGTCTATTTGGAAAGGAAGGTTTTTTTTGAATAAAAGTTAATAAAATAAGTTAGGTGCCATGTTCACGGCAAAGCCACTGCCCGGCTACTTTTCACATGCGAACAGAAATCAAGTTATCGCCGCGTAGAACACAAAGCAAACTACTCCCCGGCAGTTAGAAAGGACTAATACAAAGTATAAACGAAAGAGATAAATTATATTTGGCGAGTTTTATTAGATTCGGTAGACAGAAATTTCTTTTAAAATGTGTAAACAACTGAAGGACTAACTGAGACCGTTTGACCTTGTATCGTTTGTCGGATGCCTCGCTACTTTAATACGCACTATCAAAACAATTTCAGGAAATTAAATGTCAATCAAATGCGTTTTCAATGAGGTATCAGAACACGCAAGACTTGTACGACACGTACATTTCTTTCTGTAAAAAGAAAATTCACACAATCACAAATCACGCATTTTGTTCCTTTAGCGATAAGTTATTGAACAAGTCGACGGTTTGCAAGAGTTGCAAATCCAGATCAGCCAATGAATGGCGGTCAACATTGTCCATTTCCATCGACAAGCGCCATATTTTATCGTCCAGCTACTACTACTGGTGAGAAGCATGCCATCGCCTCAGTCTTCAGTTCCAAGTGATGTCGAAGTACTTGCTACGGCAAGCACAAAAATGAAAAAACCTCGCGTTAAGTCTGCTGACTGGACTGAGGAAGAAACGCACGAAGTTCTTGAAGCGTAGGCGCCAAAATTTAGTAAGCCGTGGGGAGTTTCACAAAGAGAAAAAATCAAACTCTGGAACGATATCTATTCTTTGTATAAAGAAAGGTGTCCAGAAAGCCAGAGAATGCTACAGCAGGTGAAGTAACGGCAGCAGAATCTAGAGTACGAGTTAGAGCAGTTAAAGCAGCGGTCTCGCTCGACTGGAGAAGCTGGAATTCAGAAAATTATAGAAGGCTTCCCCTATTTCGACATCTTTGTTGAGGTGCCGGTGGTGGGATATCGATCCATCTAAAACGGCAATCAAATGAGTCACTACCTTTACCTCAGAGCCGAGTGTTAACGAGGCTTCGCAAATCAAAAGTGTAAATGTTTCTCTCCATGAATCAGACCGCCTGAGAAAAGAAAGGCGAGAAAGTACGACTCCAGATTGGCAGAGTTCTTTTATTGAAATGTTTGAAAAGAGTATGGAACAGGACAACGCAAGATTTGAACGAAAATGTTCCGTGACGCCCAGAGCAGGCAAATGGCAAACAAACGCCATACTTGCTGGCTTAAAAGACATTTTTAAAGATTTAGCATCAAAATAATTGTCTTTATCTAATCATTTATTTTCTGTTATTGGATCGTTGTTATCCGTGCCATAGGTCGCACTTTTCAAAACAAATGTTGTGCAATACTCACGTAGCAATCACAGTCTTCTTTAGGGTCTCGTTTTTCTGTTCAACCCTTTTCAACGCACTGTTGGACAGCTAAGAATTTGCTCGTTCGCTGCAAGTTCATAAAAAACGCCATCTCTTCTGCATGCATTGCGTGTCGTTTATTTACAGATAACGTCAACGCTTTATATCATCGTGCGAATTAGCTCGAATTTGTTGCGCTTGATAGACCGATCAGAAGAACCGCAAAGACTGTGAACTAACTACAGCAATAAACGTAAAAGAAAAGGAATAAATTTTAAGATGAGTAAAACGTGCCTGTATTTCACATAATAAGCCCTTTACAATAAATACTCCTAACCTGCAGTTTGATAAACCAGCGGGCTGCGACCTCTTTGTAAAGAAACATTATCTGTTCTTTGATATGAAATTCCGATCCGGCGGCCTCACAAAGCAAATGTTGACATGGCGGGAAAAATATTGACATGGCGGGAAAATTCCGCGGCCTCACAAAGCAAACACGCATGGAATGGACAATGGAATGCACCTTCTCCCCACCGTATATTCTCGTGTCGTCATGACAACGTCATGACGACATGAGACAAAAACGGATTGAACGAAACGTTAAACGGTTGAAGAAAAAATTAAACGGAAAGCTGAAAACGTTAAATGGTTGAACCAAATCGTTAAACGGAAAGCTGAAAACGTTAAACGGTTGAACCAAATCATTAAACGGCAAGGTGAAAAAATTAAACGGTTGGACCAAATCATTAAACGGATAGCTAACGAAGTAACATTCAACCTTCGAACAGTCCTATCCGAACACCAAATTTTCGGAATCATTAAGCTCATTTTAAGAGTGGTATCGCTGTTAAAAACAATCGATAACAGGAATCCAATATACTAAATATAAACAGAAGATGTTGTGTTTAATAATGAGTGACCACTCCTGATTATGTAACAAAGTTTTGGAAACTACATACATTAAAACATGATTATAAGAAGCCAAACACTTACTGATGTATTCATTACCGGGAATCGTAAGCTCACCTTGAAATGAAAGAAGCGAACTATGCCTGCCCGTTCAATATCATTTTTCACAACAGATCGCTAACGATCGTTTAATGTTAACATTGTTCCATGTTGCTGCTAATTTTCCAATTCGCCGTTTCATCGTGATACGGTTTTCCTATTTCTATCGTTTAGCCGGTTAATTTGCTTGTTCAGGCCATTTCGTTTAGCCTTTCATCTGGACTTTCATGTTGTTTGTTTGCACCGTTCGAAATGCTGTTCGCTTACGCGACTGACTCAACAATTAGGCTTATGAGCTTACCTCAAATGGCAAGCGACAGAAGGTGTGATCGGGCGGCATGAGACAAGGTGTGACTTTTTCGCAAAGTTAAAAGTTTCACCACTTTTAACTTTTTTTTAATTAAGTCGCGTAAAAACGGTTGCGAAACGATAAAGAAGAATTTTAATTCCTTTTGTTCATTCGAAACTTCGCATGTACAAGTGTATACCCGCCAAACACTCATTTTTGACTTGGACAACCAGGACTCTTAATGTCGTCGCTCTTAAAGCCAGGAATACGCCCCGGTAGTATAATGCCATTTTCCTCCACGTAGTTCTGAAGAAAAGCAAAGAAATCTTCGACCACAGAGAGTGGTGTCACATTTTCAGGCACTCTTTATTTTGTTGCCGTGCGTTCTTTGGGAAAGGCCATGCTGCTCCCAGTGTTCTTTGAGCCGAAGAAATCTCGGATATCCAATTAAAGGAAGTGCTCTCAAGTTTTGATGTGTTCGCTTTACTGTTTCAAGTGTACATAATTTATTATTGCTTGCAAGTTTCAAACACGTTCTCCATTCATGTAATTCATTTCAAAAGTTATATTATTTTCTAACTGTTCGAATGATTCGCCAAGCTGTTTATGTAGATACATTACACATTTAAATATTTAAATGCTGGCTCAAAGGCAGTTTACAAGTCCGTGTGTTTGTTTATTTTTTTTATCACGAGTTTACGATCGAGTTTATCACGGCTAATTTCTAGACTCGTACTCAACTAGATAAAACGAGTGTTTCATTTTTTCCCAGAATAAAACCGTCTAAACCATTGCTTAAAACGTTAAACCCGCTTCAATTAAACGGACATGGAAACCGTTTAAACGCTTTGCCAAAATTATTAAACGGATACGAAATTTTTGTAAACGGACGAGAAAAGCGTTTAAACAGTTTGTCCAAAACGTTAAACGGGTCTCATATTTTTTAAACGGATGAGGGAGATGCTTAAACTGTTTGCTCAAACCGTTAAACGGATACGAGATTTTTGTAAACGGATGAGAAAAGCGTTTAAACGCTTTACATGATCCGTTAAACGGTATTAAACAGTTATAAACAGTTTGTTCCGTTAAACGGTAAAGTGTTATTGGTGGTTTTCGCTTTCCAGGTCACAAATGTGGGAAAGAAAATCATCGTGCAGAAATGAGTGGTGCCTTGGTGGAATAGAAAGAGGCCTCTTCAATCCACGTTCATTTGTCACAGCCCAAAAGAACTTTTAGTCTAGACAGTTGGCGCTGCACAAAGAAATAAAGAAATTCATGGTGGCTAAGGCTGAAAGATAATTTTTTTGTTGTGCTTTGCTTTGCCTTGCCTTATGAGAAACAGAGGCTACCATGGCTGACCTTGTTTAAGTTTTCTTTTGTACAAAATATTTTGTCCTTTATGTGATAATCAAGTAATCACAATGTGTCCTTGTGCAATTAAGGAATAATCTTCAAAGTTTTCCAAATTGCCCTCGTCGCCCTCGAGAAAACTTTGAAAATGCACGTGAAGTTAATCCTTTAATGCCCTCAGGCTCATGGGATTACATATACAAAACAATAGAATCATCAAATCATTCAAAAACTAATACTATTTTGCGTTGATTCAAGACGAAGCTGATACAGACATTAACGTAATGTCATAACGTTGCACTACAAGATTTATTACATGTATTACTAACTTGCCATGAAAATTCCACATACGGCTTTGGTTCATTTGCTTGTTTGCTTTAAGTGCTGTTTTTGTGTTTTGATACCTTTTATTCATGTCCAAATTGGGAGAGAAAGTTTTCACACCAAAACTTTCTGGCTGTTACTGCCCTGCTCACAGGGCACGGAACCCAAAAATCGTTTTTCATGCAATTTGAAAACCTTGGGCTTGTATTATGGATGGGGGTGCTTATTTCTTTTTTTTGACATGAACATCTTAAGTGTAAATCAAAATAATTTTAAAACAGATATCTTTCGTTGATTTAAACCATGTGCATCTTTGACTGACCTGCAGTGGAGGCAAGTTGTCTTTTCCCAGCATTTCCACTTGACTTGCCCTTGTCTGTTCTGTCCTCTCCCTCACTTTCTCCATCATCATCCTCCTCTTCATCATCAACATCATCATCATCATCATCTGCCTCCACTTCATTACCATCACCTTCCTAATAGCAATGTCATAGTAACAGAACTATAAATTGTTAACATTAATGTTGCACCCAAGAACATGGAAATATTAAACCTACAACCAGGCTCCTTTCTTCACACAGAGAGACGATTTACTGAAAAAGGAGCATGCTGGAATTCAAAAAGACCTGTACTAAATTTCTGGGTCGCCCACTACCACTCGGAACGAGTTATTTCATTGGTTCCTAAAACAATACTTAACAGGCTATAACAATGCCCCTATCCCTGAATAACAATAGAGGTAGTGTTTACAGCGGGCGAATGAAAATAGAGGTTTCAGAGAGGTAGTGTCTTACTGAAATTTCTTGCAGAGTCTGCACTTTCCACTGACTCGCAATTAACTTCTCACACCTCAGTCATATAATCCGTGATTAATTAGCCATGTTCTAAACGAGCAGGGGACTGGGTACGAACATATTTTCTCTTCGGTACAAACATTCAATATTGATTGAATTGAAAAATGGGGCATGTCATCTGAATGAGCATCCAAAAATTAGTTAATTCACCAAATTTGACGGTTATTGGTTTAAACCGAAAGGCATGGTACACTTAGTATGGACTGGAGGGACAGGCGTCCTCCAATCCATACTAAGCTCTCTTATTTTAAAAGTGTACCATGCCTTTGCATTTAATCCAATAAGCATCAAATTTGGTGAATTTACTAATTTTTGGATGCTCTTTCGGATGATGTGCCCCATTTTCAATTCAATCGATATTGAATATTCCCACCACGAAAAAATATGTTCGTACCCAGTCCCCTGCTCGTTTAGAACATGGCCAATTGACTAGATGTTTATGAGACACAATGTTCATTTAAGGTGTCTCTCTACACTTTTTTCTGGACCATACCAAACATTTTCATTTATGGCTGTTTAGAAAACTTCCCAGACTCGAATCGATGTGAAATTTACACCAGATATTGGAATTGGATTGAAGTTTGATATAATACATTTTTTACATTGATACCGGTATTTCCATGGTAAAGATAAACTAGATATCAGTTAAATCAATGTTTTTTACATTCCATCTTGATAAATACAGTTCATTGCTATTGTTTTCAATATTGTGTTTTTTCCCTCTCTCTTTTGCTCACTTGATGGAATGTAAAAAACATTGATTTGAATATTTTAGCATAAATTGCGAACGCTGAATTTGTAACGCAACATTTTTGTCAGTTCAAACGCCTTCTTTAAGGATAAATTTGGGCATGTTCCAGTAAATCAATGTTAATAAAACTTTGGAATTAAATTCTTTGCATTATCAAGCATGTGTTGCGAAAGTTTTAAAAAAATCGTTGGAGCCGTTTTACATTGGTAGTGACCGTATGAAAAAATCCAATTCTCGGGATCGCGATAACGAAAATCAACAAAACTCTCCCAACGACGAAAGATAAGTTAAATACACATTTTGGTGTTTATTTCAAAGTAATTTCATCAAAGCAGTGTCTGCGTCATGGTCTGTTTGTCATTATAATGCAAAAAGCATGGTTTGAAATATATTTTCGATTTATTCAAAATCAAATATACAGAAATTTTTATTCTTGCATATTTGATGTGCAGTACACCATAGTTTCAGATATTTTTTTTTTGCAAGAACAAACATTTTATTTACCTTCATACTACAAAACTTACAAAATACCTCACTTAAATACAAGACATTACATACATCAAATGGAAATACATCGCTTTAAAAAGACACGTCATAATTAATTGCTATAGTTACAAAAACAAACACTTACTTACAATACGTTACTTAACTTACTTAATTATACTACATCGCTACCGGTAATTACTCACACTACAACCCTAATATCTTACAATACAAGTTACAATTCCCATCTACAGGGCACTACGTTACTTACTTACTGCATACATTACTGACAAAGTTACTAGATAAAGAGACTGACATAATAACGCTACCGAAACTGTGATCCATACTTTAACTCTACAAAAAATCTTTCCACTTTACATTAAATTGAGTTAATTTATTCTCATGTGTGGCGATGTATTTTTCGAGTTCTATTTTTTCCCGCACGGAGACGACAAAATCCGCAAATTGATATATATATATATATATATGTTATTTGCCGGCTGGGAGGTCCGTATCGTGACCAAGGTCTTGAAAATGCTGCCCGAGGCTGCAGGCCGAGGGCAGCATTTTCAAGGCCGAGGTCACAGTTTTTCACGATACGGACCGACCCAAAGCCAGTAAATAACTTATTTATTTTTTTCCTACTTGGTAAAAAAAAAACTACAAAGTCTATCTTGCAAAATGTGTTTGTATTATACGGGCGCATCCAATGTTGAATCGATCGCTAAGCTACGGCAAGCTAGAGTGAAGAATGATTTGTGTACCGCCAAACAAAATAAATTCGCTAAAGTGAACAGTACTCACGCAAAAGGTCATCAGAAAAAAAAAGAAAAGTAACTTTATAATAAAAAAGCACAATGTACATGTAGCAGCAAAAGAGAGCATAAAAAAATCGCGAATCATGAAGGTGAAATTGAATGAAGCTGAACTGAGTGTCAGTGTAGTTTGGTCACCTGCACACTGCACAATTTTGACTGTTTTTTATCAAAACATCTCATTTTCTTGAATGGTGATAAGCAGTATTCGGTTTTGGGGAACAGTAGCAGAAAGGCGAAGCGTTTGAAAGGATAAATTGGGTCTGTAAACCAGCAACTTGCAGTAAAACGCATTACGGCGTGAAAATCAGTGCGAATGCACAAACAACGATCGACAAACTACGGCTATTAAACTATAACTTATTTTGTCAATAAATACAAAGAATACCCGCCTATTGGAGAACTTCAAGGCCTTTAATTCCGTTACTAATTTAGCTTTTGAAAGATTCAATCGGGTATGTAAGCCGGGGACTTGCAGTTAAGTGTATAAATGGGGTGAAAATCAGTGCGAATGCACAAACAACGATCGACAAACTACCGCCATAAAACTAGAACAATTTGATTTTGTCAATGAAGAGAATGAGTACTCCCCTTTTGGAGAACTTCAAGGCCTTTAATTCCACTGCTATTTTTTCCTTTCACATTAACAACGGATGGTGAGCATCTACATTAATTTTGCTGATTTGGAGAGCAAAACTTTCATGGGTTCTTTGCTCGTCTCGCCACGAAATAAAAACAATCCTGGAAAACTCGGAGCGGTCCGTACGCGGGGTCTGGATGGGAAAATCTGGACCGCTGGAGCGCGCGGAATTAGCCAATCAGAGTCGAGGATTTAGGATTCCGGACCACTGAGATGCTTCAGAAAAAAAATTTTTTTTTTTATTTTTAGCGCAGATGATGGTGTTAGATTTTTTACGTCAAATCTTATTCATGTAGAATTCAAGTTTAACTGATATCTTGTTTTTCTGTTTGTCGTTGCCATGGAAATATCGATTTTCCTAAAAAATGTATCACATCAAACTTCAATCCAATTCCAATATCTGGTGTAAATTTCACATCGGTCCAAGTCCGGGAAGTTTGCTAAACGGCCAAATGAAAATGTTTGGTATGGTCTAGAAAAAACTGTAGAGAGACACCTTAATTATATCAAACTTCATGACTGCATTCTTTTGTAGACTTAACCATGCCCTTTGTCTTCATGTAGCTAAGCATAGTAAAATTGATTAAATAACAACTCTTAAAAACACTTCAAGTCCATTTCCTGCCACAGGAGGACTCTGAGGTAATAATATAAATTTAGCCAAGCCTAAAAGCTGAGCTCCACATACATGTACATTGAAAATACTGTCATTGAAGTTATTTAAATACGCCTGGAGTACGCAACTGCTCAAGGAAGATTCCATAGCCGGAATAAATTGTCTCAAATCGCAAAAATTTCACTAACAAAATCGTGTGCTTTACCCTGGGCTGAAAAAAAAACCCTGAGACTGCGATCCAATAGAAAAACCATTACCTGGTCAGTGGTCTACATGCACATGCTCTTACAACAAGTTGATGTTGAATTGTTTGAAATGATGCCAAAATTCAAAATTTTACAGGTCAAGGGAGAAATAACATTTAATAATAACAATAAACGGAAATAAAGTTTATGGCTTTTAAATTTCCAGCACACCGCCATTTTGGATTTTTATGACGTGTTATGGCTCCCACTATTGTCCAAACAATAGCCGGAGCCATAACATCTCAGAAAAATCCAAAATGGTGGTGCACTGGAAATTTAAAAGCCACAAACTTTTCCATTTATTGTTATAATTAAATGTTTTTTCTCCCTTGTCTTGTAAAATTTGGAAATTAGGAATTATTTCAAACAATTTAATGTCAACTTGTGCCAAGAGTGGAGGTTCCCAAAAAATATGTGACCTTGATGAGCTCGACACCTGAGCCCACAATATGGTCATCTGATACTCGTCAGTGGATGCCTTGTTTTGACAGCTGTCAATTGACCATAACATGGATGTACAATACCAAAGATGTAAGGTACAGGGTTTTCAATAAGAATTGAAGTAGGCGGCAGAATTCTAGAAGTAGGCGGCGAAGGGGTTACTCGCGCCGCAGGCGCGACCCTGTAGGGGGGTCTGGGGGCATGCTCCCCTGGGAAACTTTTAAAATCTGAGCCTCTAAGAGTGCATTTCCTGCATTCTGGGGCAAGAATTAGGTCACTTTTGACAGAACCATACATGCTCTATTTTCCAGCTTTTTATTCAACGGTTCTAATTATCTTGCAGACAAAATAGTCACCAAACACAATTTTTAGTCGCCAGAATGCAAAATCAAATAGGGCCTTGTTCAAAAGTGTTTAAAATCATTTCTAGCACTGAATACATAAAATATTGAAAAGGAAAAACAAAACAATCTTATCACTAGGTTTAGAGACACAACCCATAGGCATACATGACGTGCTCAGGGGCTTGCAAAGCATTATAGGGCGATTTCAAACACAGTCAGCTTTTTGCGAGTTTTCCGATGTGATAGAATCTTTTACAGCAAAGGAAGAGGATGGATTGACTTCTTTTCTTATTTTGGATGTCTTAGAAGCAAAGATCTTTCGATATAACTTTCTGGAAGGGCACTATGTCTGAGGAAATGTCCGTTATTCATCGTCAACACACAGAAATGTAGTCGCCATTTTGGCGACGAAAGCAGAATTTTTATGAAATGTTAGTCGCATTGGCGACCGTATTGGTCTAAATTTCAAGCCCTGAGTCGATATATTTTAACCAAGAATTATGGCAAGTTTCTTTTACGTTAAACAAATTAAATGTTGGCCGATCCGCGGTTCATGTTGTGGCAAATTATTTATCATGCTAATTCTTAAAACTCGAGTAAGTTGTTAATCAAAGTAGGCAGCAAAAACGTGTCCGGCCCTTATTGAAAACCCTGAAGGTAATAAGGCGTATGTACGTATGGCACCCACGAACCATGCCGCTAGCCACGATGATCATGAAAAATCAAATGCATGGTTTTCCTATTTCTGTGCATGCATGATTCTTTCCTTCAGGCCGCTAAGGAGCTCGCTACAATTGAAAGGGGTCACCATGCAGCTCTCGTAAGGTCTCACATGAGTGGCTGAGAGAATAGAACAAACAACAAGAACAATGCCCCTAGCCCCCAAAACAATAGCAGCTGCTACACTAGAGGACCAGTAGAATTACAAGCTTACGAGAGTTGCCTAACTATTCATTGAAAGACGTGAATTTGAGATTTAAGCAAAAAGTTCTGCTAAACAGGGCTGGTGTCTCTCACATTTCGCACTTTAAGCTTTCGGGTGTGAAATGCAAAATAAACTGAACATGCTTCAAAATCTCGTAAAACCAACACACCACTGACAAAGATAACTTGCTAAATGGAACTTCTTGTTTAAACTGGACAAACATACCATTTCTTCTTCAAATGACATTCCAGGTTCCCCTAAAGAAAAAGGTAACAATTAAAGCACATAATTAGACAAGAGTAGAATACGTTGTGTAAAAGTAATTAATTTAATTTATAAAACATGATTTTATTAATTTCACAAAATTAACATTGTGTTGTTCCATAAAATATCCATACCCCTCCCACAGAAGGTTTTTTGGTTTAAACCCCCCCCCCCCCCACCCCTCTGGAATGTCCACTTAAGCCCCATACTTTCCTTTTAAAATTTTGGCTTTTGAGACCCCCCACCCCCTCAGAATTTCCATTGACCTTCCATGGGGTGGGTATGGATATTTTCTGGAACTGCACATTCTAACATTTTGCACATTATGAGCACAGATAATTGTAAAAATTTGCCGACTTCAATATTGTAGATAAATTATCGTAATTGTAGCCTGTATGTGAAATTGTAGCTTTAGTTTGTTAAAATAAAGTATTCTTTTTAAAAAAAATGTCTTTAAGAAACTGTTGTCAGTAATCCAAGCCAATTCTAATGTATGTTTGAGAATACACTGCACATATTCCAATATGCTGCCTCTAATGTATGTATACAAGCATGTAGTCAATGTAGTATTGAGGTATCGAGTTCTACCCTCTTAAGGCAAACTTGAAGCCAATCTTTACATTGTACCTTTGATGGAGTAGCATTTAGAACAGGTACAGCTGCTGTACAATGTAACTGTACTTCAATAATGAGAAAAAATATGTTGAGTGTGAGGTTGTTTACTTTGTGTAACTGAAATTCAAGGTTACACAATACCTTCAGAGGGCTACTTTTGTTGAAAAAAACGTTTGATTAAAATAGAAGTTTGCTATAAATCTAAAATTTCCCCAAAAATGAAAGTAATGAAATTTCCATGTTTTCTTTCCGATTGTTATTTTGCAGTTTGTGCGTGATACTCACCTCTGAAAATTATACTAAAACAAATTATTATTCACCTCAGGCTCAGTAAATCAACTTTGTCTCAACTTTGTCTCTGGAAATAATTATTATTCACCGAGATACACTGTTCATTAAAAACTGGTTTACATGAAATTGCTAATAAATTTAATTTCAATTTTCAGAAAATCACTGAATTTAACAGCCACTACATGTAAATCTTGCTCAGTATAAAGAAGTAGCCACTAACAATAATAATATTTATTAATAGTAACCTTAAAGTAGAAGGTTAACTGCCTGCAAATATATGGCCTCTCCTTTTCTAGTCACTCTGCATTTAATTTAATATTACAGTCCACACAGTATTGTGAGGAAAGCATAATTTAGTTACCTTTATCCATTTCAGAACAGAGTCTAGCCTTCGCATCTTCAAACACCTCCTTAAGTTTAATGGCATCACTGTGTTCTTGTACATCAGATTTGTAGAATTTAATGGCATTATCAAACAGTAAGTGTACATCAGCACTAAAAGTGTCAATGTCCTCATATTCATCTGTTTTCAGGCGTTGCTAATTCAGAAAAAAGTGTAAGGAACAAGCATTACTTGATAAACTGAAGGGTACAAAGTGTGTGTCTTAGAGTTTGCAGGTAAAACCAGGTATAGGTATATTTTGACCACCTTGAGTATGGTTTTCTAGGAAGGAAGAGAGCATACACGTACATAAATTTATTCCTTTTTTACTTCAAACAATAAAGAGAAAGAAAGGAACTAAAAATAATTCTATACAATTCAGAAAAATCTTTGAACCAACCAAAACAAAATAAGTGGGTCAAACTTGAAGTGTATCCTGTCTTTTACTGATCAATATTGCTTGATTTTTTTAATGTTACCGGTAGTTCGAATAGGAGCTCCCGGTACATGTATTATTGTCCTGTTTGTTCTCAAGGATATTGTTTTTATTTTAGATGTTTATCACTTTGAATTCATGAACTGAGGTTAAAGAAGTCAAAAACAGTAATGCTTGGGTTTTCAACAACTTTTTTCAGAAGCGGTTAGAGTTACGATAGAAATAGGCGGCTGTGTCAACAAAAGGGGCCATAAGGCCCCAGGTCTGGATGCATGCTCCCCCAGAAAAATTTGAAATCTAGAAGCTCGTAAAATGGAATTTCCAGCATTCTGGGCATAAAGAAGTCCTGTTTGTCATAATTTTTTATTGACCAAAGAACAAGTTTTTTGAATAAACTATTGACTGAGATGTACTTTGATGTTGTAATGTTGTTGTTGTTGTTTTTTTACAAATCTTACCAATAAAATCTTACAGAGGGCAGTAAGAAGCCCTTTTGGCAGCAGTAGACCAATAGTAACTGCAGTCATCAGACTCATGTATGCCAGCACATTGTTAAGGTGGGGGGAGACTCTTAACTACAGATCCAGAGCAGTTGCTAAGGGATTGCTGACAACTGTATTTTGTGACTAGTTAGCAATTTTGATATGTTACACTTTAGTAATTGCATACATGAAGTTTATTAGTCTGCTATTGTTTAATTCAGGGATGCAATACTACAACCATGAATGAGACAGTAAATAAAATCGCATTGAAAATTGATTGCAGTTGTGAGTGTACCACAAAATACTAATCCAAACAGTAACCCTAAACCTTATTGAAAAGCTAACCCTTCCATGAACTAATCCTGACACAAATGGAGAAACTATTACAATACAACTGTTTATTTTTACAGGTCACAGGTAAAGGTTGCCCCAACCAAAAAATAATAGCTAACCGCAAGCAAACCAGAGTAAAAGCTAACCGCAAGGAAACTTGTGACCTGTTATAAAACTTCCCCCCTTTCACTGATCCTAACTTGTTTGGAATTATTAACCGACTTTTAATAAATAAACTAGGTTAAAATTTTTTAAACTAGATTGAAAAAAAAACCTAGGTTAAAACCAAATTAACCTGAATTTAATTTTGACCTGTAACACAAACGCTTTGTACAATATGGATCATAGGGAGTTACACGTTTCAACCCTTATGGGTTTCTGGTGTAAGCCAACTGGTGCACTAACTACAGTTTGTATTAGCTGTCCACAACTCATGTATCTATTAAACATAACACATGATTGTAAGTCTTTAACTTACCTGAATTTTTAACAAATCAATTGGAGTAGAAACAACTTCATAATACTCGGGACTGTTTCTGAAATAAGAGTCTCTGATTAGAAAAAATTATAATGTCACAAGACTGAACAAATCAAGTAAAACAAGCTAGGACAATGAATGAGGAATTCCCTTTAACACACTCTCCAAGCAGAGTCTGTCTCAATTTCCTCACTAGTACGGAGTTTAAGAAAGGCTCTGTTAGCAGGGTGACTTAACAAGGAAAGTTGGTCAAATCGTACCAATAGCAATCGTTTCTCATTGGTTCCCCATGGCCATGCACTTATTTTGTTATGTAACTGGAGCATGATCATGTGCAAGGGTGTCCAATTACAGGTATCTACATGTAATTTGAACAACTTTAATTTGGGTACCGGAGTCACACAATCCATGGTTTCTGTTATCCCTGGTTATCTTTAGCTTCATTTGGTGCGGGTTCGGGCAAGTTCTGGCATTCTTTTCAAATATTTAATTTCCCTTCAAATCTCTGAACTCCCTTCAATGTAACAGATTTGACAAAAGATTTGATCAGTCTTCTGGCAATTTGGAACTGAGACTTATCAAGAAGGAAAGAGAATTCAAAAGAGTCCTTGAGATAATTAAAACTCATGGAGGGCCTTTTCATGATTGACAGAGGTGAGAAATCTTTTGTGCATCTGTTTTGAGCTCAGCCGTCAAGTTGGTTATTGTTGCTTGAGTTCCCAGCCCGAATAAATCGAAACAAAAAGTCTGAAAACAGTTGGTCTCAATTATTAGCTTTAAAATGTTTGGCTATTACTCAAGTTTATTCTCACTGAGATCACTCATTACAGTAAAAAAGGCAGAATGATCTCAGGAAGTTGGGGACACATTAGTGTAATTACGGGTAAATTTACATGGTCATTAATCGTTTAGAATTTTTACATAATTCGGCTTTGTTTTGCTAATTTAAATTCATCCTGAAAGTTTGTTTTAAATGGCACGTCCTCGTCCCAGGATCTTGAAAAAGAGAAAGCCAAAAACCACGTGATACTTTGTGAGCGCAACACGAGAAAAATTAGAGTGTTTTCTTCTGAATTATCGCAAGAATGTTCCAAATAGAAAACTAATTTTCAATCAATTTAGAAAATAGAAGAGCCAAAATCAAGCGAAAAAATTGACTGTAGTGACCGTGCACTGAGAAATAAAAAAGAATAACTGTTACAGCAGGGGCAGCTGTAGTGCTAACTATCCCTAGTTATCAAAATTGTATAGTGTTAAGTGGAAGGCTGTTTAATAATCATTAGCAATTTTATGGTGATCTCTCTTGTTTAGACTCACTCAGCATGAAATACAATACAGAAAATCCTGTATGTCAACCAAACAAAGGCCATGGCTGACTGGGGTCCTTTAAATGGGATATTCCTTGTTGTCTTTGTACTGTTATGTAAATTAAACTGATTGAGTAAACTGCTGGCATTTTCGCTAAGTTCGCCCCAGACATCTTCACCTCAACTTTTATTATATTGTATTGAATTGTACTGATAACTAATAAGTATCACCCAACTAGAGGACTAATGCAAATCCTGCATTTTGATTGGCTACGCTACTAGAGGACTATTAGTACTAGTAGTAATCAGCGATTAGGGGAGTGCGTTCGACCTAAGATGGAGAGTCAGGTAGTAGCAAAGGAGCAAGGTTGTTGGCAATGCCATTTAATATGCCTCAAATGGAGCGATGAGGATGAGTGAGAGAGGAATCTCATCACACAACATTTTGGAGGAAAGATTGCGTGACGAGCCAAAAGAACATCTCTCTGCAAAATAAACTGGAATTTGTCGCATCAAGAAATGGGTTGTGTTGTTTTCGAAGGGGTTCAATAAACTGTGAAAAAATTGTGACACTGTAGCAGTTCTTGATATGTTAAAGCATAATTTTTCTTTGCTTGCAAGCTATGTTATCGTAAATTGGGTGTTACAGAAGAAGCCATTCAACCGGACGGAAATATGATCTGTCATCATAGCAGTGATTGTTTGCCAAAGGTCAAAAAGAACCTCAAATAATCAATGGAACGGCAAATTCTCATTGATGTCAGAATATTGTAAAACAACGTGAATAGAAGTCGCTCCTAGCACTTCATGTGACATTCACAAAGCAGAAACGTGCAAAGTCATAAATGAATGGGCAATTTGCATTCATTTCTTTTACACTAAAATTCATATGGAATAGAAATGAATTATCATGTACACGACAAATAATTATTTATTTCACTTTAGTTGTTTAATATCTTTTGGCACTACACAACTTCTAAAACTGCACAGACTTCTACAAATACTTTCACTTCAATTTGAAAATAGATCGAGGCACAGCACATCAACTTTTCGTTCATAGTCAATACACTCATAATATTCAATAATGATTTCCTCATCAAAATGCCTAAACATTCTGCGAATAACTATAGAATACAAATTCAAAGAAGCGATAAAACAATTTTGATCCTTATTCTACTCACTCGTTTTACATGAAATGCTAACGATTTGCAATTTTAGCTAGTTTTGTGAATCGTTTTGCATGCAAACACACTGGTTTACCTTGCCTATAAAACAACGAATCGAGTTACTCGATTTCCACTCCTTTTACGACGTTCGGTGGCTGATTAAAACTCTTCTCTTTCTCGATTAGGGTGCGTTCTCCTTCGTTGAACGCAAATAGTCATCGAGTAGCAAAATTTGCGATGCTTTCTTTCGTTTTATTCCCAAATAAATCTTCCTTCAACTTGCATTTGCTAACTTTATTATTGCTTTTTTTGTCTGACTAGTTGGGTGATACTAAAACAATTAGACCCTTTGCCCTCGAGGGCCACGGGTCAATAGTCCTTTGCCTCATGGGCTATTGATCCATAGACCTTGTGCTGTACAATAGACCATTTTTACTGATACATTGGCCATTTTGAATCCTATTGTTTCAAATAGCTATTATGGGATGCCCAGGGGGGAACAACAAATTATTTTGCCTCATGAGCATCCCATAAATGTCTTTCAGTTAGCTCTGCCTCATTCCTTATTGCATTTTCATTGGTCATTTGTAATAAAAGGACAAGGACAATAATTATGCTGCACAAACCTTCTCTTTGGTGCCCGAATGTAAGATTCACATAAAATTCTGCCACTGTCATCTCTGTAGTTTCTGATGATTTCATACAATTCTGCACAAATATCAGCCTACAAGGAAAGCAAACATGGAAAATAGTACATATATACATACATTGTAGATTTTGCCTTAGATGTAAATTAAGTAGTCTGTAGCCAGGGTCCTAAAAGTTCATTTCATTAGTTACTATACAAACAATATTATACTTTTATTAACTGGCCAGACAAATCTACTAGGCAGACACAGTGAACTTTTAAAAAAAGCGAAAGGAACAGTTATTTTCTATTCTATTCTATTCTATTCTAAAGAGACACTTAAATGTATTAGGTTATATCACCAACATGCCACATACAGTACTGAAAAAATCTAATGAAGCTTTAAGACTGGTCAAAATATTACTGGAGCTCATGAATACATGCATTTAACAAATGAAAAACCCTTGACCATGCCTTGCTCTGTTATAAAGCATGCAAGGAAGTGACAAGCACACAAAAGAAGTTTAGGGATAAACACAAGCCACAGGCAAGTGTTTTCCCCTATTTCTTGAGTGCTTTTTTGTAACATCCTTGCCTGTTGAGTGCTTTTACAGAACAAAGCATTATTATTCAAGGTTTTTTTATATATTTTATCATAAAGTTTTACTTGCAGCTATATAGTTAAAGAAAAATTTAAACAAGTTTGTTCTCAGGTTGTGGGCATGGAATGGCGTCAGGGATCATCACAAGACTTTACAAGACAGTTTAAACACAGTGCTTTTTTCAGGACTGGTTATAGATTTTGTGGCAGAAGGAAAAAAGTGAAATCTGTTATGACCTAAAAGCTGCACATGCATACAAAACAGCACATGATGGTGAGAGAGGTGCGAGAGTCAGAACTGAGATCCATGATTTTGAAACCTGCCAAAGATTCTTCAAGGTGGGCCTTGTTGTCTAATGAGTTCCACAATGAGGCCCCCACAAATTTAACAGACTTCTAAACGAAGTCCCATAAGGTTTGGGCAGCACCAAGCACTTCTTTCTTCTTAGATTGTATCTGCTCTCATGTTTTGACCGCAAGTGACATAGGTGGAAGGGAGCATCTCCGGAGATACATTTGTACACAAAAAGTATCCGTCAGATGTACATTTGCTTTTAAGACTTCCACTTGGTTTGCAGCAATACGTCATCTGAGGGGGTAAGCCCGTCGAGACTGTAAATCAACTTGGCCACACGCACATGGATCTTCTCAAGTTCACTAAAAAGTGCTGCACCACACGAACCCCAGACAAGCATTCCATAAGTAACAGAGGGCAAAATTACTTTAAAATAAAAGCCAACCCTTGCTTGAACTGGTAAAAAATACAATGATCGCAAAAGGTTTAGTTTCTTAGTAAAGCATTAGTGCACAATTCCTTGACGTGAATGTTCCATTTGAGCATATTGTCAATTTTAACGCCTAAACACCTCGCTGAGTTGACATGACTAATGTAATTGCTGCCAAGTTTAATGCCTTGTAAAGGACAGATCCCTGCAGGGTACACCAAATTTCACTGTCTTTTGGTTGGATTGGCTGCCATTAGATTGAAACAAGGCTCATTATAAAAATAATTAGCATAATTTCCAGAGGTGAATATAAGAATCAGACATTCTGATTGGTTGAGAAGCTTGGCTTACAATGCTACAGTATATTCACCATGCTAGTCAGTGAATATACATGTAGCATTTCAAGGTTAAGTCACTGGGCCATGCCATCTTTGTCATCCATGCAAGAAAACATGGTGGACTTTTGCTGAATGAAATTTCCATTCATTTGAAAGAAATAACTGCAAGTCCAGACAATCAAAACACTTGGAATTTTGGAAAATGATTAACAAGGCCTTTGGACCAAAAAGATCTTCAAGAAATGATGTTCAAGGCATTAAGAGATTGTAAGTGGTTTCGCAGATTATGTGGCCATGACAAACTGTATCAGATCAAGTGATCAAATTTAATTCTCTTCAGACTTCCAAGATGATAAGCACAATTATTGATAAGTTACCAATAGTCAAAAAAAGGTAACAGATGATCATCTTTTTTGTAGTGTTTCTTTTGTTCTGTTTTTTTTTTGTCTAACATGGGTGAATTGACTTCCACCCAATGTATTAAACTGGTTTACAGTTCTGTAAGCCAACACTTATGTTTGCTATTTCCATGTTTTCTTTAGTTATTTTGTAGTTCTTGATGTTCACCTCGGAAAATTATACTTAAACGAATATTCACCTCAGGCTCAGTAAATCTCAACGAAATATGCCCCTCAACATTTGCAAAGATTCACTGAGCCTGAGGCAAATAATTGTTAACCATACATGTATATAGGTCCAGGCATATGGATCAGCTGTTTCTATAGTTTCCACTAGCTCCTGTATGTTTATAGGCTTAACTGCACTCTGCACTCTGTCTCCCTGCCACTCGAACTCAATTCCACATAGCTGGCTACACGGTACGCAGAAACTTATTAATTCAAGTTCAAGTATGTAATTATTACTCTCTGCGTACCACATACCAGAGGGTCCCCAATAAGGTTTTCTGTTACGTTTATTATATCAATCTGTTGCGTGACGGAAACGAACATGCCCAGTAGCTTTGGGGGCGTTCACTATAAGTTTATTGCGTAACATAGTCTAACGTGTGCCCCAAATAGTCACAAGGACAAAGGTTCTATTTTCGCACAAAAGGGGAAAAGAGGTATGATTCTACGTTGATAATTTGTTTAGTTTTTTAAATTAGTCTTTTCTTCGTTGATTATTATTGTGATATACGAATTTCGTCTGTGGTACTATCGATTGAAGATTGTAATGTTTGCCTGAATATTTAGCTCACGCAGAGTTCCAATCTATTGTGTAAATCTTGTTTTAGTTTTGTCAAACGATCCCTTTATTGTTTCGCTTCACTGAGTGTATTTTTTATCATTTTCATTACAGTTTTTACGTCCTATTAAAAACAATGATCATGAATTCCAAACGTATCGTATATTCATCTATTCAACATTAACGCCAGCTACATCTTCAATCCCGCCATCCCGACCAAAATTTTTCCTCAATCCCGTAATCCAGACGGTTTTTAGCGGCCAATCCCGATCCCGGTCATTAGGGTTTTTTCCGTCCCTTACCTCAACGGATAAATGTCTTTTTAGGGTGTCCAGATTCCCTCACAGCAAATCCAAGTATGAAAATTAGTTCTTTCCACCAAAGCGAGGACATCGTTCATCTGGCAGATTTCAGTTTCAAATGAACTACAGTACATCGCATAGTCATTTATTGTCTTGTACGTCGTTATTCTGTGCCATTAGCGCCACCCTTTAGTCAGGCCCGTAGGAACGAATTTGTAAGTGAGAGGGGCCAAAAGTTAGCACTGGTGGTGATGTGTGAAATATGTTGGAGGCCAATTTCTGTAGGGGGGTATGGAGGAATCCTCCCCTGGGAAAATTTTGAAAATCTAGACATGCTCTAATCCCCATTTGGTACATTTTTTGAGAAGCAGTTTGTTGTCATTTGCAAGCCATCTTGAAACCATTTTTTTTAGTTTTTATTGTCATATATAACACATTAAGGCAACTTGCAATCACGAGAGTAGCCGAGACATATACGGACATCACCATATAAGGTTGTTCATCCTTCTTTTTCCCAAAAAAGTGTCTGTGGGTGGAGGTCTTTGGGGGAGGGACAAGCCCCCCATTTTTTTCCTTTTTTTTTCGCCAGGAGAGCCTGCTCGCAAGCTATGCCACTAGTAGCAATGAAATGAGTCCAGAATACTGAGAATAGCAAGGTTCTAAAACGGTAACTACAAGCTCAGTTGGTAGAGCATCGCAGCAGTATCGTGGAGGTCACAGGTTCAAATCCCATTGAAACCCTGAATTTTTTCAGGCTTCTTTCTTTGCAATTTCACCGCAAGGATTATTTCTTTACTTTAAAACCTAACAGTTTCCTTGACAGTCTTTAATGACTAACCTTCCGTTGAAGTTGCGCCCCTAAATTTTTCCTTTCGCAAACTGAACTTCAGCTCTTCCGTTTTTTATGAAAAAGAGCTTCACAACTTATAATATCGTGTATATCTGGGTCATCGCTGTCGGTGTTAGCCGACATCACTACAGTGATCCAAGCTCAAGTTTTTCAAAAGTCGCCTTTTGGCGACTTCCTTTTGTAAAATGGTTGCCACTAGAAAAATTCTGGTCGCCAAAAAGCAAAGCGGTTTTAACGCAGGACACCTCATGTTGCCTTACATGAAGGAATATCACTGACCATTATGAGTCGACTTAATTCCAACGTAGTTATTTTCGTTTGCATTGAAGAGTTTTTTTTGTTGAACTGTTCCAATTATCAGGCAGAAAAGTAAATAAAAGATTAAAGAAACAGGTCAGGAAGATAATTCTTGTACAGTACACTGAAACAATGGAAAGGAAATGTGGTTTGCAAAATTTACAGGCGGTTCCATGATCAAAGGCATCAAACAACACAATTAGGAGTCTGAGCAATGAGGTATGCTTGATTCAAACAGATAAGTAAGATAGGCGATTGAAATAGTTGTAATGAAAAGTTTTGTGGTCAAATTTGTTTGGCTTAGTGATTGAACTGCAAAAAAAATGTTGATGCATAGCCAGCCCTTTGCATTACACTGGTCGCCAAATTGGCGACCTGTGTGGAAAATGTAGTCGCCAAATTTTATTTCCACTCGCCATGGCGACCAAAATGGTCGCAGCTTGAAGCGCTGCACTAGGATCTGCTGAGACACGCTTCTCCAAATACAGTGGAACCCTGTGAATACGGACACCAAGGGGACAGGCTAAATTGTCCATATTAATGGGATGTCCATATTAAGTGGGGTCTCAGAATAAAAGTCACGGATACATGTTTTCTCGACACAAAGACAAAGGCAAACGTTTTCACAGCCACAAAACGTTGTTTAATTGTACTGTAACTGTAACAAATGCAAACTGTGAACTCTGACTAAAATTAATAGTTTAACGAAAACCTTACGATCTAGTCATAATATACACTCGCACTAAACTTTAATAAACTCAACAGTGGAATTATTTGACAATGTCGAAACTGTACTATATAGCTGAGAAATAAAACGCATTTCAACAGCAACAGAACATTTTCTATAAAGTTTCCTTTGCAACTGAAACTCGTAACCCATTTGAAAAAATCAGTAACTTTACTTTGCACGGAAGCTTTTAGCTTGTGACACAAGCGATAACTGCATCAAAAGGCAAAAAAGTGAAAGGGTCAAACACCGGAAGTCACGCTATTAAGTTTCTCTTTGTAATAAAATGGTTTCAGCTCTTCGAATTCTGTCATTATTTGACCAGGGTCCAATGTCTTCAAGTTAGCAAATAATCGCGACAATGAAAATTCACAGTGCACAGATAAATAGTGTCCATAAAGCGGGGTTGACAATGTATAAGAGTTTGTCACTTGGGACACGGAAAAGTGTCCATTGTCCGTATTAACGGGTGCCTGTATTAAGAGAAAATGTATGAGGTTTTCGTCGGGACCAACGAAACTGTCCGTAATACCGGGGTGTCCGTATTAAGCGAGTGTCCATAGAGTGGGGTTCCACTGTACTACTGTGCAACTCTCCATCGACAACCTAAAGCTTAAGCCACATGTGCCGATCAATATACAGTAACTTGACACTCGAGATTTTGCGGTCAACAAAAGGTCACTTGTGAATCGAATCGATCCAAAGGATATCATTACGACCAAGGTTCACGGATCCAGACAAGATTGTCATAGGGGTCACAATAGCCGTGTGATCAGATCGTGGATACATTTTGCTGGCCAATCTCCAACATTCATGAAGATGACAGGTTGATTTCGTACATTTTCGTCAACAGACTTCCTGGATCACGGCTCTTCAAAATGACATTTCAAGAGTCCCGCTTCAAAAAATCGCCAAATTCCGTGTCCCGTTCAAAATTACAATCCCGAATCTTGCTCCCCTTTTCCTCCAAAATCCCAAATCCTGACTTTCAAATAAGCCAAATCCCAGATCCCAAAAAACCTATTGGGGACCCTCATACCACGTTACATTACTAACCACATACCTGCGTACCCTTCTCGATTCAGTAAATGGGCTCGTGTTTATGTAAGCCGTTTTTTTGGCTAGTTTTAAACTGGCAGTTTTAAATTAGCAGCGCTAAATTAAAACGTTTAAAGTCTTTTAAAACAAGAGGAGATTCTGCAACAAATGTCAGTGATTTAAAATGTGCAAGCTTTATATACTTGCCTTCCACTTCAAAGATAACACTCATTTGACAGGAATTTGTTTCAGGTTTTGTTATACAGTAAGCTTAATTCTAAACGAACAGTAAGTTTAATTCTAAACTCAGTTAAGAAAATGTTCATCAGAAAAGTAAGACTTATCAAACAACGAAACAAAAGGAACTTGAGCTACATGTACAAAGTTTTTGTAACCTGTCTAGATAACACAAGTAAGCTATCTTGTACGTCTAATATTTCCTACAGCTCTTTTGGTCCATTAAACTACTGATACTCACTGGGTCGGTATTTGGTGAAGTAGATCGCTTTCTTCGCTTCTTTTCGCGTCCTTCTATTCCTTCAGCGGAGTTATCTTGAGTTTTCGCGCCAGAGTTGGAAGCACGGCCACCAACGCGTTTACGCTTGGTCATTTTCCACAAGCTTTACACCGTCCACTTTGCTTCTTTATCTGATTGTTTTGCGCTTTTGCTATAAGCAACCGTTTATAGTAAAATTGATGAAAAAGTCTCACTTCTCTCTTTTTTTGTCCCTTCCTTTGAGGATGTGCAAATGTGTGCTTTTCGTGCTTTTTGCTTTTACAATAATGAAATGAGCCCACAAAATGACAGCGGAGTTCCCCATACATAACGTAGGACATGGTGTAACTCATAAGGTTGTGTGTCTGCTGTGGGCCCCATTGTTGACTTTTCGCTATGAGTGCCAGGCAGAGAACCATTTACAATGCTTCTCAACTACTTTACAAAGCCAAATCTCTCTTGGTTCTCTGTCGTTTTGAGGAAGCAGCCCAAGTCTGTTGTGAAGCCCTTGAACTTGAATTGAAAGACAGCGACGACATAAATTTACCTTTATTTTTGTGCAGGTAAAAATTGTAAATCAGGGTAAATGAACGTTTAAATGTACACACATTGATTAAGGGGGGTGACTCTTAACTACCAGTTTGTTTCTAAGGCAGGTTTCTAATTGCCATATTTTATAAATCAGACCTCACATGGATAAGCTTTTTGCATGAGTTTGTTCTATTGAACATGGGTACCCATTGAACATTCCTCCAAGAGTTTCAAGTCACGGCCATATTTAACGTGTCACGTGACCAGAATAGAAAAAACCCTAAAACTCAAACGGCAGATAGATTTTAAAATTTAAATGAGCGTTGATAGATAAAGAACGTCCACGTGCGTAATGTGACGTATCGTTTTTGTGAAATTCGCATTATTATAGGAGTTATGGCGTAATAAACACTGGTATTTACAGACTTTCATCAGTACCAGTAGCGTTTCCTCTTTTCGTGTAAACGGTAAAAGCATACGTCAGATTCTAAAGACGGCGACGTTATCACTGATTCGTAAAAGAAATCGGAACTTTACCTTGTTTCCTTGGAGTTTCAGGCATTTTAAATTTTAACACGCGGTTTGGGACTGGCACTAGTTTCGCACACGCAATGATATATTTTGCAAAGCAGGATTACCTCCAAAGAAAATTCGCCATTTAGCGTTACAAAAAGCTTCAAAATCGCTGGCTTCAAAATACAGTCTTCAGCAATCCCCTAACAACTCCTCTGGATCTGTAGTTAAGAGTCTCCCCCCTTAAGTTATCAACACAAGACTGATTTAAGCATTGCTGGACAGGATAGGGAATTGCTTGGGCAAAATTTCCGTTTAACCCTGCTCTAATACTTTGTTAGTCTGGGTGGGGTATATATATTGTAAGGGTATAAGGCCCAGGCCATAAAATAAATTAATAAAAATAAATAAATCCAGACTGATAACCAGGGAGGCTGCATGTTGTATGGGATACACCAAAGATCTTCAGCATGGATTTCAAAACTGCACTGTGGATGATCATCCTCTGGGTGGTTTAACTGGCGTTTAACCTTTGTCTTGGCATATCTTCGGCGTAGGATGTACACCGAAATATGCACCCTGGGCTTAGAACAGACAAAGGTACTTAGGATTTGAGTCTGAATTTTGAGCCTCATTCCAGGACTTTTTTTTTTTCCAAGAATGAGGTTGCATTTTGATGGCATGTAGTAAAACCCAAAAAAAACAAAATGAAACCACCAAAACAAAACAGCTGAAACAAATGAAACAGCCGAAACGAGCGAAACAAAACAAAATTGCTCAAACAAGCAAAACCATTACCATTATTGAGAGCTAACCATAAACAGGCTAACTTATGTGTGTTCAGGCCAATCTGAGTGCAAGGTACACTGCAGTTAGCCAGAATAGTGCTCCAGTTAGCTTGAAAATGCTCAGGTTAGCCTCAATACCACTTGGGTTAGCCTGTTTACAGTTAGCTCTCAATAATGGTAATGGTTTTGCTTGTTTTGGTGATGTTGTAGCGTTTTGCTCCTTTTGGTTGTTTTGGCTGTTTCGCTTCAGTGGTTTCATTTCATTGTTTTATGTTTTAGTACATGCCCATTTTGAGTCAATATCTGCAATTTTTCCTTGACATTTTAATCACACTCTGAAATTCACATGTTTAGGGCGCTTATAAATTTTGGCTGTAAGATGAGAGTGGGCACAACCAACCTGCAACCTCAATCCCAGGCTCTCATTTTTTGCTCCTTGTCACTGAGGAGAGAGTCTCTGACTGTACATGTGGCTGGTCACACAAAGCACACAAATTCTGGCTGGTAAAAAAATCTGGCAGGAGGGTTAGCAAAGTTTTCTGATTATTGCTGTGATAAAGCTAGTACATTTCAAAACCTCTGGCAAGCTAAAAACCACGTGCTTCAGTTATTATATTCAAAGTTAAATTTGCTGATGAGGAATGCTATTTATAGTTTGCATCACCAAAGAATAGAATACTCTCATTGACAAATAAATTCATGCAAAAATCAAAGAAAGAGAGTAAGAGTAAATTAAGTATAGCAAAGCCAACAAAATATTAGTAGGCTGGAGCTGAAATTTACCAAGTACATTGGCTTTACAAACACTGTATGAATTGAGTCAGTTTTTCAGTTCTGGTTAGAGGTGAGTATAAATAGCATCTCTTTGATGAGGCAATCAAATTTGCTGGTTCATTTTGCAAGCATGTGAAACTGTTCTAAAAAATGTTGTATGTGGTATCTGACCATTCGTTTCTTGCTGGTAGTGTTGGTAAATGGAGGACAACTTTCTTTTGTGGTTATCCACATGCTCATACCACAGGTTACATTTAAACCTATACACTGTGCTTAATGTTGCTCAACATTCAATGGGTGTTAAGCTTCTTGTACCTTGAGATCTTCACTGAGCTTCCAACTTACAAACACTGGGTTGGATGGCAGTTTAAATCTACACTGTGTGATGCAGGATATTATGTGGATGGGATGGAGATCAGTCAGGAGAAGTTGTATGTGGATATTGGGGCTTTAAAGGGTTAATCATATTTGTATTTTGAGCACTAGTTAGCTGACAGGGCCTTGGAGGTATCTTGGTGGTACACAGGTGTGGTTTCCAGTCTGCTTGAAATCTGGCTGAGTTTCCATAACTACTAGTTGCCCTTTTGCATGCCTATGCTAATGTGCAATATTTTGGCCATAAAGGAAATCAGATCAGTGGACAGCGGCCAGGAGTTTTGCAGTTATTGGAATCCAGGCATATGCAGAAAGAAATCAGTGCCAGAAAGCTGTTACATTTGCCAATCAAGTATTTGGAAATCCTGAAGAGTTTCCACCAGAAGTGCTGGAACTATGGCAAGTTTAAATTGTTATTGCTGTAAATATGATATTTAGAGACCTTTACATAGCTGTTACAGTAACATCTCTTTTGCCCTTTAGATTCTCAATAGTATCAGTCAGAAGTGTTATAATCAAGTTAAAAAAAATCATTCCAGTTTTTTGCAAATCCTTGAAAGAGAAGACATTCGATAAGGTTTGTACTGAATACCTTCAGAGGTGCCTTCAATCTAACAGATGTACATGTGCTGCAGGTCTGGATTCTTCTTCTTCTTATGGCCGTAACCCTAGGTGGGTATAGGGCCGGAAATTAATAGACTTGGGTGAAGCCAACGACTCCCTCAGTGAACAGGCTTCCTTTCGGCTTACACCTGTTCCTGTCATTAACCCATCCTCCCATGTGATAAAATCATCATTTGGAGTCAGGCAAGTGGTTGTGCTGCTCCCCATGTAACATTGCTTATTAGAATTTCCGGTTGCCATAATCAATAACTTTTTACGGGATGGGGGGATTGGCCCCATGCCCAACCCCCAACCTGGAGGGCCAGCGTTTTCTGTCAGGGTGTCCTTCCCTTAGCCACAATATCCCGTTATTTGAAAGGCGCCGGATACCCGCCTTTTGCCGTTGTCGCTCAGCTGCAGTACAACTGCAGGTCTGGATTACCTCACCTTCAAAATAACAAGAAGATGAAGCAACTTATAAACTCCTAATTTGCACTCACAAAAATGATATGGGATATCTAACCACTTTGGTGGAAACTTGGTGAAATTCCAAAGCAGTCACTGACGAATTACTTTTCGCGCAAAGTAGTCACGCGAGTCACACAAAGTCGTAATGGTTGTGGCTTTTTCCCTAACACTGACATAAACACTGCAAGTTCTGGCATGCTCTTGGTTTCCTCGGCAAATATTTTTTGCCATCAAATCTCTGAACTTGCTTGTGGAGTGGAGATTTGGGTGTGGTCACCAGCAAAACAAAAATAATAAAATATAATAATAATAAACCCTGTGTAGAGCAAGAACTGTGCTCGGCCCATGGCTGTAAAGTTAATAATGATAATTCTGTTAATGGAAGATTTTGAGAAACATTTTAGAATAACTGTAAGACAAGTGCTGATATGAAAACATGTTGTTTCGGCAAGGACATGTCACCATTATCAAATGCAATTTTACAAGGTATACAAAACGTTATATATAAAAAAGTTAGTGTAAAACAAACAAAGTACAAAGTCATGGCTTTTAAACTTCAACAACCTGGTCGTTTAAAATATTGGTTAGTGGCATTATAACCAGAGGACATGCACAATTTCTAGCTTCTGCTCTTCTTGCAACCAACACATTGAGCAGCTGAAAAATTTAACTCCAAAATCATGATCACTCAAAAATGGCCAGGCTGCTTTAATCTTAGACAAAACTAGTCGACACAAACACATTTCAAGCACTTTTTTTGCAAAATGCAGTCTTGACTTCCAAGCCGGTAAGAAAAGTATTTTATCCCCCTCTCTTCTTACTCGATATCTTAAAACATAAATATACGGAAAATGTTATGGATATTGTTTTCTTTATTGTGTATAAAATATACTTTCTTTTGGTTTTATCGAAGCATTGGATTCAAGGCGAATATTAAATACACTCAAAAAAGTACCTTTAAGTTATTTTCTCAATTTAATGTCCCCAGCGTTTATTTCAAAATTGGCCTTTTGGACCCGGCATTTATTTGAAGCCGGCGTTTTATCACGGCCCTGTGTTTATTAATGAAGCACAATTTTCTGTCATTTTTACAGACTGATTTATTATCATCCATCCTCCGACACCTAGGGCAGTTTGTTAACGCGAAGCAAGTTTTCTCTTTGCACTGCCCTGGCAAACTGTCCCTGAGTCTGTGCATCATCAGTAATGAGACCTAATGACAACACCAACATGTTATGTTTTATTTTGTAGTACAGCTTCCATTCTTGTTCTGTTAAGGACGTTCGCGCAAAAATTTTCTAGTCGATAGATTTTTTAAAAATTTTTACTGAGGACGGATAATGAGTTACTTGTGTCAGAAATACCAAAAAAAGTGGGGGTCACCAACTTCGTTTCAGAGATAAAGTCTGTAGAAAACTACCCTGATTTTGAAAAATTGGCGCACGTAATTTCGCACGGCTTTCAAGGTTTGTAGTTTAAATTATCGATGATGAGAAAACGGAGGGAAACGATCTTGGTGATATTTTGAAGAAGTGCGTCTGTTGCATAAATAATTTCAAGTGTTGCCATCTTTTATGCAAAACTTAGCCCTGGAAGAGGCATTTGAACCAGTCGTACGACAAAACAAAAAGATCAAAAAGCGGAATTTTGAACGTGCATGGGGCAAAAAAATCAGCCTTTTAATCGATAGATTTTTTTCATTTTCTCACAAAACGTAGATAATCGTTAACAAAAGTGATCTTTTAAGAAAAAAGTAGGGGTCACCGACCATTTAAGCTAGCAAACTGCAAGTGAAGTTATCGCAATGGCTACTCACCCTATATGTGGTTGGAAAGTTTCCACAGTGCGCACGCTCGATGCATGACGTGGCGTAGCGTTGCGACAGGAATTACGTGCGCAGTAAGGATGCGCATAAACAATTAGCGCGAACGTCCTTAAGCCGGACTTTTCCTTTGAACATTTATTAATATTATCAAAATACCATAACATACTAGTACGTCGCAGTAGTGCTATTTAATATGGGAAAAATCAACTTGTTGGTTCAAACAAATTAACACTGGGGCCTCAAACAAATGCCGGGCCCTCAATTAATTTAAAAAACAGCCGTTTTGACCCGGCATTTATGCGAGGCCAGCATTTAATAATTTGAGGTCCGGCGTTTAATTGAGAAAATATGGTGTTACTTGTTCAAAGGGTTTGCAATTTGCCGGGCTTTGTTTTCACAACAAATAGCATTGACAACATTGAAATGGGGGAGGGGGACCATGGGTTAAAAACTGAATGGTGGTACCTAAATTACTAGTGGAAATTTGGCCAAGTGTCTTGACAGGTTTGAGTTTAATTTGTTGTTCACAACATTCCCAGGAAAAACAGTTGCCCAATCATCATTACTTTGATCTTCTCACATGTACACCTTGGCTGTATATTGTTTATGTTGAAACTGTATTGTAAAATATTAACCACTTTCAAATCCATTACAGTATTTGCCTTCTAATGAAAGGATCCAAGTTTGACAAAGCCAGTGAGCTTGCAGAGAAATGGTTGAACTTTGAGAAGAACTTCTCCCTGGAACTTGAATATTTGAAAATAACAGAATGTTATGTCAAGCATGTTTTGTTTCCTCAAGGATTATTTGATAAAATTCAACAATTTCTGGAGACAAATCAAGTTATAACTCCTGAGCAAAGACAGGTAAGAGCCACCAGTAGTTATTGTACATTGTTGTAAAGTGAGGTACAGTTTTTCTTCCAGCCTTGGTGACTTACCAAGGTCCCCTAGTGTTTTTGTTCCAGCCTTGGTGACTCACTGAGGTGCTTGCAGTTGCACTCTGGTTTGCTTGCAGTTGCACTCTGGTTTGCTTGTGGTCAGCGTATCAATTATTAATTCTGATAGTAAGGGCAGCACTATTTTTAACAACAGCTATTAATTACTGAAATGTAAAAAATGATTTTATAGACAAAGTCATGTGTAAAGGTTTTACTGAATGGCTGAATGACCATTTACTTTGATGTTACAAGCTCTCAATGTTAATCTGCAGATAATGCGATTTTGTGCCCAAGTTTTCATAAGAATGCAATTTAATTTTATTATAAATATGTGTTCATGAATGTTTCATTTGTCGTCGTCGTCAGTTGTAGCAGTTTGTGATATTTACTCTTAAGGGCCCATTGCAGCATCTCATTGCCAAGTTATGCAGTTTCCATGCAAGTGCAATTCCGTTTACTTCTGGTTTTCTCGCCAACATCTTTTTTAAACAGGAGTGGTGATACATTAGAAAACATGGAAGATGCAGAGCTACCGGGTCGTGTTAAGAACAGTTTTCCCTTCAGCGCACTCCTGAGAAGTTTATGAAAGACATGGGCAAAAATTAAAGCATACTTCTATTGAACAAAGTCCATAAAAATACTGCAGTAAGCTTACTTGTTCTGCAGTGTCACAAAGGCAAGATAATTTTACATAGTTTATGGTGACTAATACGAAACAATTTATTGGGAATTAACTAGATTTATCAGAAACTGCTGAAATTATCTGTGCAGCTGACAAAGGTAGAAAGCTTTAAAAACTAAACAAAACTTAATGTCATTCAATTGAACAAGCTTTAGAGGTCAAAAATGTAGACTGGGTACACATGGGGTAAGAGTTATACTCAGAAATGGTATTAAAATAATTTATCTCTTGCTATATGACATGCAGCCTGCGAACGCAGACGTATTTCCGCTTGTCTTGGCAGAGACAAGCGACGGCCGGAAATATGTCTGCGTTCGCAGGCTATATGACATGAAACCTGCCATCTGTTTCTGGTGAGGATGTAACATGAGAATTAAATAATTTTCATCACGAACTGTTATTTATTTTAGGTATTGCTCAAGTTTTCAAGACCTTTGAGAAAAGAAACGGTATGTTTTACTAGATCAGGGTATTCATTCATCCGGGCATTTGTCCCACTTGTGACATCATCATGTTTTAACCAGAATGGCAACATCAAGACCTTTCCAACGATACCTGAACCAGCGTGATAAGATTAATAGAGATAGAAATATGCACCAAAATGCTTCAAAATTTTAGCGAAAAACTCAGAGGAAAATTTCCCCTATCCACCTTTTGCTTGTCCATGGTAAGTAGTTCTTGCTTCTTCTACGCTTTCTCAGAACTTCGTCTACTCGAAAGAAGCCTGGAAGAAAGCCAAACCCTGCAGCAAAAAGAAAGGAGAAGAGAAAAAGGAAAACCGAAAACCGAAAAGACTTAAAAATCTATCTCAAAATTTTGATTTGTGCGAATGCATGAGCAAAAAAGTTGTTAAACATGATTCTTGTGAAAAGAAGGACGCATTTTGCGTTATAAGGGCCGTTTTGAGTGATTTGGAGCTACATGTATTTTAGCTTATAATAGACCTTGAAATGTCAAAAACCTCTAAAAAATGCCTTTTTTGGAAAAACTCCAGGTGTCAGTGGGATATAAGACAAAAAGGGTTGTCTGAATTGCACAATATACATTGTTGGCTTGTTAGAAATTGCATTTCCATTCCATCTTAGTCAGCAATCTTAGTTTGTTACAGTACTACAGGTCTAAGATCAAATCATATTGCTATAGGACTCTGTTTTGTGATGCAGTCTGCTAACATCATCCTGTTTATATTATATTATTATATTATGTTTAGATGGCAAGCTGTACTAGTTCAGTTGAGAATACCACAAGTGAAGTAAGCGTTCCTTGCAAAGTTAAACATGGTAACTACAGTTTTTAGCAGATCTAGGAGAAAACAAAAGATATTAGTCACACTAGAGTGGAGTGGGAGACTCGCATAAACAGCCATTTATCACTGACCTTCTCGAAAATTGTTCATAATTTGTCTCAAAGAAAACGTTATCTTGGAGCATATTTGATGCATAATTAATGGTGTACAATCGCTAATTACCTTTTTTATAGTGTAGTATACCATAATTATTTTGTAACAAATTTTGTAACATTTGTACCTCATTTTAGCTGCAAAATTTGAATTTACTGGCTTTCGAAAACCAAAAAAATACACGGCTTACGGCCATGGCAAAATCCCGACCAAGAAAGAACCAAGATTTACCTTAAGACTGCTTTGCCATATAATAATCGGAAATATTTATTTTCGGGGACAGAGGTATCACATATTATTTGTACATGTGTGGTTCTGAAAGTCTCATTTTCTATGTTGAAATTTGCTTATTGTCCAGTTTTGTTTATCATTTGACAGGTGCTGTCCATGGAGTTGTTATGAGAGTGATAGCAGTGTTAAGAAAGCTTCAGAGCCTATACACCGCTGTCTCCTACCATCAGCAAACAAAGACTTGTATTAGAATAGTTATTCTATTCTTTTTCATTTACTCCTTTCTTACAGCTGGTGGCTATCAAGGTAACTGCAATTTATGTTTGTTTCACTGTTAGGAATGCCTGAGCCTAGGTTCCATCCGTCAATCAGATAAAGTTAGCTTTCATACATTCATTCTTTTACATGTAATAATTGTCGTCTAAAAAAACAATCATTTGGTTGTCTTTTGCCTGCGAGCAGGCTGTCTGTCTGTGGCCTGTGTTGCCCGGCTTCCTTCGCTCGCCAACTCTTTATCGTGGCTTTGCCGCTCGTGCTTCCAACCCAAAAGGCTTTGCAGGCTAGGTAGTGGTTCTTTCTGGTAAAATTCTGATTTTAATATTTTAAAATTCTTATTTACATACTTTTGAACAGGTGTGAACAGAAATTCAGGAATATTCGTTCTCTGGCAAGCTGCGTTAACTGCTTGGAGAGCATTATTTAGTCCATATCACCTAATGCAAAGCAAGTGAGTAAATCATAGAACACAGTCAAGTGGACAAATGTTTGGGAGAAATAGGATTTGAACAGTATTTGAACCCATAACGTCCTCGTTACCAGTGCAGTGCTCTGCCCAGTAATATATGAAGTCACAAGTTGGTAGCAGGTCATATCTTGCTGTGAAAGGAACAGAATGACAATTGCATCATACCGCTTCCTGCATTGCATATGAACGCCCAGTGTTTCTCCTCAGCTGGCAATGGAAATTTGTTTTCGATCAACGTGACATATTGATGTTGGCGAATCAAGTCACGTTCCGTTTCAACCGATAAGACAATGTATGAGAACTGAATGTTTTGAAAATTGTTCTAAATGGCAGAAAAAGTACATGTATTAAAGAATTTGAATAAAATGTCTCACCTTATGTTTGCCTACCTTCCCTAATAAAAAAGAACCTCCTTTCAAAGTTAAAATAACAACCATTTCTCCCTCTTGCACATAATATTGACTGGAACGCACTCCAGTAATCTATGATTACTACCAGTATATATATAAAATGAAACTGATTCGGGAGCCATTCCAAATCCAGTCTTCTGTCTCGCACCTAATTTGGAGCGTCCCGGCATTCTAGTTACGATCTTGAATAAAAAGACAACACAACTTGATCAGCAAACCTCGTTTCTTTTATTCACTGTCGGTTCATTTATCAAGATTACATAATTTACCGTTATTTTCATTTCATATTACTTTCATAATATTTCTTCACTTTTTAGTGTTAAGACAAAACACTTTGTTAAATGTAGTGAAACAATTAACAGTTAACATTATTTGCAGTTGTTATTCTCGCCTCCTGTGTATGTTTTCTTGGTTTCAAGAAAATAAAAGGATAAATGACATAAAAAAATTATCTGTTCTGCATTGAAAGTCGTGTATGCTGGCAAATAAGGAAAAAGAATATATTTTTCAAAGAAAGAATAACTCGGTTTAAATCCAGTATAGATCGTGATGTCGGTCTCAACGAATAGTTTATCATCAAATTATTTCATTCCAGTTTTTTTCTTTTTGTGTAAGAAGTATGTGTCGGTTAAGGAATGATCCAGACCTCCTGCAACAAACAATGGTATAAAAATGTATCAGCAAGTATTCCTCAAGGTTAACGCGCTACTCAATCTTCACTGAGAATTAGCACTAGCATAACAAACGCATACGATTAAACAATCTCTATCCTGTAATTCCAACTTTACATGTAAAAGCCCGTTAAACCGACATAATAGGCCCCGTCCACACTGATCCGGATAAATTTGAAAACGGACTTTTCGCCCCGAAAAAGGATATGTTTTTCGTCCACACTATCGTTTTCGTATCGTTTTCAATATTTCCACCGTCCAAACTAATCCAGATGAATTTGAAAACGAAACGCGGCATCTGCTTAAGCATACATGAATTTGAAAACGAAACGCGGCATCTGCTTAAGCATCGGCCTTTAGCATCGGCCCTGGATAAATGGCAGGGCATGCGCATATTATTACTAAAGCCCGAACTAACTTTAAATTAGGGAACTAAATTTAAATTAGGGAATTAAATGTTTTGTCGACGCCGGGGATAACGTAGATCAAAAAACGATTAATTTCTATTTTACTAAAGAACCCATAATCCATAGATTTCGGAGCTATCCTCAGCTGAATGTTTACAGACAGCAATCAATTTCATAAAGATAGTCGAAAATTCACATACTGATGCAGAATTCAATGATTCCTCATTGCTCAGAAAACGGCGAAAGAAATGTACCAAGATTTCTAACTCACGTACAGAGCAATTCGTCCACCATTTTGGATTTAATGGTCAAAAAGGGGACTGTGACAGAGATCGCATGGCCATTTGACGTAAGCGTTTTCGAAAAGCTCCGTACACCACACCATCTAGCCGGCGTATTCAAATTTCTCCACTCTGGAGACCTTTAGAAAACTCCGTTTTAGTGTGGACGGTTGGCCAAACCGGAGCAAAAAAGATGCGTTTTCAAATTTATCCGGATAAGTGTGGACGGGGCCTTACTCAAGACAAGACTCGGTAGGAATTAGACATTGTTGCCTCCCCATGCCCCACTAGGGGCTATAAGGATTAATGATGATAATGAAAAGAAAGCGAGAGAAACGGCGAGTGAATCAAGCCCAAGTGCGGTGGGGGCGGGGCTCGAGCAAAGCAAGCGAAGCAGCGATCTTTCCACCCCGTCGCGCCTCCTGTATGTTTTGCACTGGCGTGCATTTCTCTCGCGATTCTTTTTCCATGTTCAACGATCGAAGAAAAATACTAGCAAATTGAGGGCTGTGAGCAGTCGAACCCTCAACTCCCCGTCCTGTTGTAATTTACGAGTGAAGTGGTAGAACCATTGCGCCACTACCAGGCTCCAGTGAGTTTTGAGTACCAAGCTATTGTTCAAAGTGATTAGATGTTGGATTGAACTGAGTTACAATTTGAATATATTCGGCTGGGAGACGAACTTACCTCGAACGCGAAAATGCTGAAAGTTTAGCTGGAGTATATGTGCTTACAAAAGTGATATATTTGCACAGTTGACATGGATAGGTGATTGAACTAAAGCGGTTCAAAACTTGATTTCCCTGGGCAAAACTTTATTTGTCAGTTGCGGTTTTGATTCTCGTTTTATTTTCCGAGTGATTTCTTTGCCTGGAAACGTTTTCCTTTTTATGCTGGACTGGATCACATTTGTCAAGATATATTTTTTTAAAGTATTGAGGTTAAACTTTAGATTGTGGTTCAATTACCTTAACTTATTACCTTACCTTATTGGAGGTTATTGTCCACGGGGCTATCACTTGGCTTAGTAGCCTCACTGTTAGAGTCTTGGATAGTCTTAGTTTCTTTATCGTCTCCCGCTAAGCTAACAAGCTTGGCAAATCTGGCAGGAGCATTTACGAACTCACAGCGTGCTTTCTGAAGGTCCTCTTGGAAGGAGCTGTTGCGACGAGAGTGTGATGTGGCTGCCCGAATACACTGTCCAACAAATCACATTAACCCATATGGACTTTTATGTTGTAGTATGATCACCGTTCTATAATAAGCCTTGAGTATTGAAGTGACATAGCACTTACCTTATTATGGGAAATTAACGCTAATTTGGAAAATTCGCGTCAATTTAAGTCGCGTTAATTTTTGTGAGCGTTAATTTCCGCGCCCTTAATTTATTAGTGGAGCGTTAATTTCCGCGCCATTAATTAAGTGGAAAGTTAATTTGGATTTATCCTAGCATTGTTTTATCAGGGTGGAGATCCACCGGTATCGTTTGCGCTGAAAAGAAAACTCGAAGTAGCGAGATTCGTTTGGGTTTTGAATTTTGTTAACTTCTTAACAGTGTGTTATATTAACTTTTTTTGCGTTAATTTCCTCTATTGGAAAGTAATTTTTCCTTCACTTCGTGTTAATTTAAGTCGCGTTAATTTCCTATAATAAAGTACAATTTGATGGATCAGTATACTACCACTCTTCATCAGGTGATGCTATAATAATCGTCTCCAACAAATGCCCGATCATCATCATTATTTTGACTCTATCCGAATATCATCAACAAGTGAGTTGGTTAACGACGTGTTAGTTAAGTCACTGATGCCGTGAGTGTAATAAGTGTGCGCGCATTGAAATATGGCGGCTATTTCTGAATAACGCGTCTTATACATTACCATTAACTGATAAACAGTGGTAGTACTGACTCCATGGAGAGTGCTTAAAACCGTCACCAGCCACCACCCACACAGAACACCCTTCTACTCGCACCAGACCCCTTACTTCACAGGGAAGGACTTGCAAACTTACTCACTGGTAAATAAAGCGTGTTGGTCTAAGCCTTCCACTCTAATATTATTCTCCAGGTTACCAAAATACCGCCCCCCCATATATCGCCCTCTCTGGCCCTCTCCCCTATACAGCGTTCCATACTCAACCTCTCTTGCCACTTTTAAGACAAAATTTAAAACAGAAAACATCTCTGTAACAACCATTAGACCTGCAAAAAATTATTGGCATGAACGTGATTCTTATCTCCAGCCGTCTGTAATACACTTACCAGCCTGAATATTATAAGGATCTATAAGCTTTATGGTTTCTGGGCCTCATCGCCACCCTTGAATTTTTATTATATCTTTTTATTTGTTTTGTTGTATTTGGTGTGAAAAGTAAAACAAATACTTACGGCTCTAGTGTGTAAAGCCCCCGAGTTCTTTCTTCGTGTCTCAATGTTCGGGCAGATAACAGAGCACGCTAGAGCCAGTTCCTCCTCCACTGTGCTTGCTCCCTGATCGGCGCTTAGTCGTCTGAGAACCTTTCTATTTTCCTGTGATTTCCGCTTGCCTACTTTGACGCGGGCTTCTTTGAGTGCAGACTGGTCCGAGGACAGACGCTTGAAGCTATTTTTCTCTGTTACAGATACAGATTCGACATCTGGTGCCTTTCCGCGGCAACACGATCTATAAACGTGATTTTATTTTTTATTAATTTGTTACTAGTCTTTAAAAATATACATGCCCGTGGCTGGTAATAGTTTAACGGCCACTGAAAATTTAAGGTTGCGTTGAACCCCTTTAGGAGAGTTTTTTAAGAAGGTGATATGTGATCTTCGCAGTGAATTTCCAATTTAAGCAATTGGAATAAAGAAGCCTGAAAAAAATCAGGGCTTCAACGGGATTCGAACCCGTGACCTCCGCGATACCGGTGCGATGCTCTATCAACTGAGCTATGAAGCCACACATTGGGAGCGAGGTAAATTGGAAATTCACTGCGAAGATCACATATCACCTTCATATATATCCGCAGTTCATATATGAATCATTTCATATACATTACATCAGAGTTTTTTAACTTTGCAAAATGTTGTATCTTAACATGCTGGTCATTATAACCATAATGATAACAGCTGACGTTACTCTAGTTTAAAACAATAAAACTTTGAATATTTAAAATCCCGGCGTTTTGGCAAAAACTTTAGCCTTCATTGTCTTCATGCATTAGCGGGAACTAATAAGACAATTACAGCAAATTTGAATGTTGGTGACCTGTTATGTCAAGAACAATGATGACCATAACGTATTCGACAATGATTGGCCATTTGTTTGATGCCATTATTGAAACATCGACTGACAAAGCATGGTGGTGGTACTAACACATCAAAGTATAACCGCTGAAAACCATTACCAGCCAGTTGAAAATATTTGCACCTTAGTCGCTGATTTTTATTTATTAATTTCCTTCAGCCATCGTTAGTTCGCCATCATTGCGTTAGTAATTATAGAATCAGCTATCCCGTTCCGAATTTACCTGCGAAGAAAGACAATTGAAACAACTGCCAGAACAAAGGCAATAACCACCAGCGACCACAGAATTCCAACTCCGCCGAAATCAGGTGTTTGTGGATGGGTTACTTTCTTTTTCTGGCGAGCATGTCTGTCTCTGGCGACTTTATGTTGTGTCTGATCTCTTGACAAGAAACTTTCTTCATGTAAGGTGTCATGGAAATTCAAGGTATCTCCGCTTCCATTTTCTCCACTGCTACTAACTTCATCATCGTCATCGCTGTACATTTCGTTTTCCGCAGAAACGTTTGCATCCCAATCTGAAGAACGCAAAGGGAACATCAATCGGAGTCAGTTTCGAACACGGTCAGTACCGTCAATAGTAATGTGTAGATCCCTATAAATTACATTCGTCTCCAAGTCTGTTTCCAGCAAGAAATCGGCGATCAACGCAATCTTCTAACTTTGTATCTTGTACTATTATATAAACGTTATTTGCTACATGTAATGGTTTAGGCCTTGAGCTTGCAAAACTGTGTTAAAAAATTTATAAAAAACATTATTTTCAAATTGAGGTCAGTTGGTACACGAAAAGCGTCATAAAGAATGACCTTTTTACGTAAAAGAAACAAGTTTTAACTTGCAAACATAAAGAGCTTTTATAAGTAGCTGATAAAAATCCGAAAACGTTTACTTTAAAAAACTCTTAAAATTTGCAAATTTAGAGCAAGTTCTTATTAGCCGTCTTATTTAACATGTTGTAATGAATTGAAAGCAGACTGGTTTTTTTTTATAAAAAAAGAAAGCAAAGCACTTCATTCCCACCCCCCCCCCCCCCCCCCGCAGTTTTTTTGTCTATTAGATTTTCGTCAGTTACCTGAAAAAAGTCGTCATATCAGGTGTATTTAGTTGAACATTATTTTTATTAGAGAAAGACGTTTCTTTCTTGTTTAATGCCGAATAACACCTTCCGAATCTTTGAATGACTCTGTGCTACAATTTGAGAATCGTTTTTTCCTTTTCCCCTTCTTTCTTTTTCTTTTCTCTTACAAAATACGCTTGTTGATTTTGCAAGTTGACCACGTAAAAGAGGAAATTTGCGCCACCGGTTCCTTCGTATTAGTTGTAATCATTGCATGCTGGGCGCAGCGAAATTAAAAAAGAAATACTCAGGGTCCCACGTTTGCTTGGAATACGCTGTAAGGAGTTCGTTTTACGCAATGTTTTTTTCCTCAGTTGCATTAATGAAAGATACTTGTCGATCAAACTAAGCAAAATTCTCACCTCCTTTCAAAGTACCTCCATCCGTGCCTTTTAGTTTTGCTTTGCTCATAATTTCTCGTTGAAGTTGCTTCAATTCCTTCTTGTTTTTATCCTTAAGTGACTTTTTCTGCATTGGCAGCATTGGTGATTTGTTTACAAAGACCTTAAGTTCTTTCGGTCTTTCAATTATCTCAATCTTCACTCCTTCTGTGGGATTTTGGCTTACTTTTTGCTGGCGCGTGTCCACCGAGTTCATGTGCTGTTGTTCTGCTGAAGGTTAAATAATGTCAGTCTCTATCTCAGTATCATTCTAAGCAATATATGGCCCACTCTCAAACAAAATGATTCACTATAGCTGTAGTGTACAGTTATTTATTTGATGTCCCCCCCAGTCTAGAGGTCCCCTCCCCCATTTAATAGCTGTATTGCTACACAAATCGACACGTTAATGAAGTTTTCATTTACTCGTTCGTTCGTTCGTTCGTTCGGACGTTCGATCATTAATGCGGTGCCGACTTGTAAACACAAAAACTTTAAGATATGGAATTACCGCATATTGCAAACAAGGAAATACTGGCAGTGAATAAATAGATAAAGAAATAATTGAGAAAGTTAGTGAGTGAGTAATCGTCGACTTGCCTTGATCTGATGTGTTAGGAATTTTAACCTTTTCGTCTTCTGAGTGTTGGATGATACTTCTTTGTGAACGCGATGTATCCCTCGTGAGCCCGGAATTTTCCAGATTACCATTCTGTGAAATATATTCACTTTTTGCCTTTGATCCTCTACTGTCAATGATCGATGATCCAATGTTGTACGGCGCTGTTTGTAAGATAACGACACACTCGTGTCAAGAGTCATCCGTCCACCACACTCTCTCTTTCTCTTTTTTTGTGTGGAAATGTTTTATACACGTTTTGTCTTATAAACATGAAACAAGCGCTCAGTTCGTAGGGTGTAGTATTTGAAATGATTTAGGCCTGGTTACAGTGCGGACACTCGAACCATGAACGCCAAGGCTTTATTTTCACTTTATTTGTACTTTTTTATCACTTATTTTATTACTTTTTTTTAGAACTAGCCAATGACAGCCGCAAGGCGATGGAACGGCCGAGACATTTTTCCGCCTTTTTTCCTCCGAAAAGCGTGTCAAACGTTGCGTCAGACAATAAAAACACGGAAAACAGGAGAAAAAATATCTGTGCCATTGCTTCGGTTCACGGATGTGATTGGTTAGTCCTGGGAAAATGTAAAATATAACTACAAAGTAAGTGAGAAAAAGTACAAATAAAGTGAAAAAAAGCCATAGCGTTCATGGTTCGAGTGTCCGCACTGTAAAACGTCGCATTTTACATGCGCCGAATACAATTGCCGAATTATGTGCATCGGCAGATTTGAATTAAATGCGAGTTCAGTCGAATATTCGACTGCGCCAGTCGAACATTCGACAGTTGTTTTAAACGCCGCATTTCACATGTGCCGAATTTAATGTTTTAACATACAATTTAAAAATTGTATTTTACCCATAACTCCACAGTTTTATACTACCTGACATGCGCACAGAAAACTGGCAGGAAGCATTCTCGACTCCAGAGCACTTTCCCGCATGTCCTGCGCGGACAAAAACCGAAGGCTCTGGGATCGAGGATGGGCAGGAAGTTGAAAAAACAATACGGCGCCTGTTGACATGCAGAAATGTCACTGCCACTAGATGGATTCGTCTTCGGTGGTCCCGAATTCAACTCCTCCACGCTTTGTAAATAGCCAGCTGGTCAGCCTCCTGCCAGTTGGGATTTTTAACAAATTTCTGTTCTATTTGTAATATTTGTTTGCTTATTTACAGTGTCCACAATTAGTACAACAGTGCTAAATACCCTGACACTTAAATAAAGTGATTTATTTATTTATTTTTATTGAGATGCTGTGTTTTTAAGGAAGCCGTTCATTACCGTTCGTAGCCGTTCTTTGCGAAGCAACAACTTGAAATGACCCAATTTAGCGTATTGCAGACAACCTGGACCACGACGGATAATTTTTTTATTTATTAACTAGGAGTAATCATAGATTATGCAGTGCGTTCGCCATGCTTGCCATTGAAGAACACGCCACCACAAGATTAGGATGCGTATTGCTACTGTTGAGCGCAAGAATTGTTTACAGCCTATCGTTATCCGCTTAATAGAATTCTTTTTGCGCGCGCTGTCTTTGCGGCTAATGTCATTGTTGACGTTGATGTAACGCAATTAATTACCTTCTAATGTCTTCTCGCATGAGATCGAGGCCATCCTGCGACATACCGACATACCGACATACATACCGACATACATACCGACATAGAACGACTTTCGCTTGCGCGTTCACAGGACAACCACGGGACCACAGGTCACCACAAGATTAGGATGCGTTCTCCTATCGTCGAACGCAAATATATTTAGAATTGAACGCTTTCTTTGCATATTCAGCTGGAGCTAGTTCTAAAACCGAAGGATACACTGAATACATCTGGATAATTGCAAAATTCTCAAGTAAAATAGAAATTGATTTTTTTTCAGTAGGTTTGTCCTGGTCGCTGTCGTCATTGCTTGAGCTCCCTAATATTGGCAGGAAACGTTACTTTTAGACGTTATTTTTCGGCGGAGACCAGCGACGGCCGGAAATACGTCTGCGTTCGCAGGCTAGGCAAAAGACAACCAGGACCGTAGTTTTGTTTGGGTGCAGGGTTCGTACAAAAAATCGCAACCCTTTTTCCAGGACTTTTCAAGGATCAAATTGAATTTTCATGGACCACCTATCAGGAATGTATTTCGCAGATGGTATATAAATGCACATTTCAAGTCCAAGCTGACAGTTTTCAAAGGCTTCAAGTGTTTGCTCCATCTCCTTCTCTACATTTTTCAGTTCACTTGCCTTCTTTATTTATTACCCGCTTTTACACCCAGGTTTTACAGTGTTTGAAATTGCTTTACACAGGTAAAGAATACCAAAGTCTATGCAAAGAAATTTGCTTTTGACTCCACTACATTTAAAGTTGAATAAAATTCAAGGACTTTTCAAGGAAAAATTGAATTCAAGGAGTTTTCAAGGACCCCCCTGAAATTCTAGGACTTTTGAAGACTGTGCGAACCCCGTAGGTGGGTGCGAGCACCGGAAGCATGAACGTCTAGGGCCCTGATAGACAACGAAGTCTTCCAATGCACACCGGTAAACGGCTGTAAAATTTGTAAAAATTGTAATAAATTTGTTACCTGCTCGACATCAGCTTTTATCGATCAGACCTGGTTTCGACCTGCTATAGACTATTTTGAAGGGGGAGAAATATCTGTCACCTTATAATGAACTAATTGCCAATATATCGCTTCCATGTTTGTTTTACAAACCCTTGCACGCGCTGACTCGCGTCACAATTGAACCGAAGAGCGCGCTTAGACTGTGTTCTGCCACCGCGGTCCGTAGTCAGAAAACATGCAAATTAAATACATACCACCGTGGTCCGTGTTACATTATTATAGCCTTTAAATTGTTTTTGGTATATCTAACCAAAAAATTCTGAAATATTATAGACAGCCTCACATCACTCATTGTAATTCAAATGAACGCATCACTGTTTAAAACAGTAATTGTTCCGCCATTGCGATCTCGGTCTGCAACCATCTACTACGTGACAACAGACTGAGATTTCGCTCCAGATTTTCAATTGCACAAACACGGCAAAATTGCTTGTATAGAAGTACTAACGGTTTGCCATGTGAAACAAAACCCAAAGGCGTGGAAACCTTAAAACTAATCAAGCCCACCTAAGTTGAAGTAGTTATGAGCACATCTTTGGATTATCGGTTTCATCCCAGCGTGAAGAGTCAAGGTGATGAGTGGCCATCCCGCGCCCTTTTGTAACCACACCTACCCACAACTTAAGTGCTTTTTTTTCTTTTCTCCGCGTCTAACTGCTTACGCGCTACTCGACAAAATGTGCGAGTTTAATAAAGTGGTTCAGTATTTGTTGAAAATTTCCAACTGGACAGTGTGATATACGAACACGGAAGTTGCATGCGGTTCGTTACACAAATATCCTCTTACCTTGTAATGGCCGACACTCTACACTTCCAGTTGATAACAATACCACAAGCAATACCCTGATGAGTGCTTGGAAAGGCTTCATGGTGAAACCTCCCAGCAACAGTGCTCTGGAGTTTGAAGTGATTATGACGAAAATAATAATGATGGAAAACGGTAATTATGATTATTGGATAATTAGACACAAACGCGTATCAATTACCGTATTACTCGATTAAACGCCGGGCCTCCAAAACCGAGTTTAGAATAGGTCCCTCAGGTATTAATTTAAATTTTCGGAAATTTAAGGTGGCTCTGAAACCGCTCCGGAGAAATTTTTTTAACTTTGTAAAAAGTTGCATCTTAACATGCAAATCATTATTCAATAATAAAAAATGGGGGTCACCGGACTCGTTTTTGAGTTATAAGCACTTAAAGGGAAAATTAAGGGTGTTTTTAACGGGTAAAACTGTTGCTATAGTAACCAATGACGTCATGAAAATGACCACAACTTATTCAACAATGATTGGGCATTTGTTCGATAGCATTATTGTAGCAGCAACTGATAAAGATTTGTAGTACTGACCCATCAAAGTTTAAGAGCTGGAAAGTGCTGGAAACCGTTACGAGCCTCCTTAAGCTGTAGGTATATTAGCCAGATACATTTTTGTCAAACATAATGAATAAAAACCGTTGCTTGATGAAAACCTGGGCTCGAATAAACTGCAGAAGTCAAATAATTGGCGAGTCCACCAGGCCAAGATTAAAATTAATGCCAGGGGCGTCTAATGGAGAAAATACGGTACAATAAGCACAATGTTGTCATGAAAGAAAATCAAATCAGTTTGTTTAAAGTTTAAAGTGGCGGGTTCAACAAATAAAGATTGCTGTGGTTAACTCTCTGAGGAAAACTCGGTGAAAACACCCAATTGGTGGTTCTCATCAGTGTAACAAAAACTGTTTAGTTGATTGAAAAGCTTTGGAAAGCTACTGGGTTATAGAGCAGGCATTTACAAGCATTTACTCGAAGCACCTGGAACTGATCTGAGTAGCCCCGTATACGACTCGGAACTGGTAGATAAGAGCATATGCTAAACATGTTCCGTTTATTTCAGAAATTTTCTGCTCGGCCCAAACCAAAATAGCTTTACCATTTACATCCCAACAGAAATTTCTGGAATATCTTGGTAAATGGTAAACAACCAAAGTTTTTTGATGCAAACTTGCAAGCCTATTTCAGTAGCCATCAAAGAAGTTTATTTACAGAGATACATTTCAATACTTCACTGATTTGACCTGAAAACTAACTGTTCACAAGTCAGCAATCAGCAAATAAGTGTTAACACAAAATTACCTTATAGCCATTCGAAACAACTTTAAGTTTCATGTGAATCTCAATAAGTAACATTCCATTGGGCATTATTTCCAAATTGCTTGCTGTTTCATTGTTTACACAGGGACGTTTCTGGCATGTTTCAAGCAGTGCACAAGAACAGCTTACATTTCTGATAACCAACATGGAAAAAAACCTGTTCTGTTATACATTTACAATAAAACATTTACTAAATATTCATTTACTTAATGATACAAACTCTTATTAATACCAAGCCAGTCATTTTATTTACTAAGACAGTATTGTTTTTTCAGATGCGTTCATAAACCATTTCACTCCGCGAGCCTGGAATAGAATCAACTGATGTGACTCTGACTCACACCCTAAATACATAGCTGTCGTCCGTATACATTCAAATCAAAGCTATCAAACAGTACTTTGATGTGATGCTGTTCTCAACATTTGTCAAAGTGGAAATTTGAATATTCCATTAATACTAACAACATAATCTGTCATTACAAAGTCAAAAAAACCTGGTAAAAGTCATGAAAACTTGCAAATAAGCTGCCTCACACTGCTTATCACAGCTATAAGGATCTGATCACTGAAACACATGTCCTGACAGCAAGCAATGACAAGTGGCTGATCACATGGTCACCCACAGAAATTACCTTGAACCCTAAGTAAAAAAATACTCTAACTTTGACACACACAGGTGTTACATGAAAGGTTTCAAGTTACTGAGTTTAAAATCGCCAATGTCTTCGCCTTCATCAACAGCTTCACCTCTTGCAGCAGCCTCGGCCTCTGCAGCATCACGAGCAGCAACAATCTTTTCTGCTTCTTTTCTAGCCCACACTTCAGGTCTACAAGAAAGCAGAGTAACATTTATTCAGGCAAAGGTGCTAAATGAAACCTTACTCTGTGACTATTCTAAACTGAAGTTATCTACAAAGTTATTATACCAGTGCTTTGCAGTGGTGGTGGTCCTTGTTCTTCCAAGTAAAAAATTTAGAAAAATTGTCTCACCTGGTTTCAGGTTTGTAGTAAAACAACACAGGAATTGCAACAAGAATAAGGGCCCACCATCTATACCATGGTTCTTCCCAGTCTTCCCACTGTCGCTTCTCTCCAGGTTTGAGAGGCTGTCAATAGAGGAATGAGAATCATGTAACAAACAAACAAACAACTAATAAACAATGTACAGTGCAGCCACTTTTAATTAATTCACATTCTTTTGTGCAGCCATAATCCAATCAAAACCTGAGGAAGGGAGAAGAGTTATTTAAGTGGGCAATTAGATTTTTTTCTCACGATATTTTCAGTGGCTTCTAGTATGTTAATAATGTTTGGCGCTGTTTTTAGTGCAGAATGCACAATTTTGATGTGGGCTGTTGTCCACTTAACTGTAAAGGAAAACTTTGATTATCAATTAAGTAACTAAAATCATTAATTCTTGGTTTGCATGTGACGTCATAAAATTCTAAACTCAATATTGTGAGGTCTTGTGAAATTTTTTTCTACACTAGGTTGAAGATGACCTAGAAAAAAATCGTTTAGCGAGTTTTCAGTCCTGTAGTGTCTGCCACTTTGAAAATACAGCATTTTGAATTCCCTAATTTTAACCTTGTGTGACAAAGATAGTGGCGGCGACAAAGCTGTACTGGTTGAGAAAAGGTCTCTTCTTATGGTTTTCAGCACTTTAAGCATTTTTAAGTCTTAGGAGATGTGTTTATGTGCATATATACAAGAGCTCACGAGCGAAGAGAAAGCGCTTTCATCGCAGAAGTGAACTTCAGATGATTTGGCTAATTTGTAGCGGCCATGTTGGTGTACCAACATGGCGTCTCCATACAAAGCTCTATAAATTTGCGTGAAACATTTTGGCAAATAACTCAGAAACGGCGCACCACAGAGACCTGAGACTTGGAGAAGTTTTCCAGTGTAGGTCTGTTATAACATGTCGTTTTTTTAGCTTCTTTCATTGAACGGTTTCTAATTAATTTTTTTATAGCATGACAGTGCAAGCCAGCAATTAATTATTTTTGTGAAGAGGACTGTTTGCAGTAGGTAAAATGTGGAGTATATCTATGTATATCTATATGAACAGCACAAGGACTATAAATCTGTTCCTGAAGACTCTGTGCTCCTTGTGGTACTATTCCTCCTGGAGCAGGAAACTTAGTGCTAAATGCATGTAAAAAAGATAAATCTATTACAGTGTACATGCTTCAACTCACAACCATTGTGTGACTTTCTCTGCGGTACGATTCTTGTAAACTCCGTGGGGCCAAGTTGAAACCGCAAAGTCATCAAATTAGCTCTATGTTTCTTTTGCTTCTATTTAGAAGACTGAACACAAACCTGTCATATCGATTGTTCTTTATCTGTGCCAAAGTTTCTTAAATGCAGTGTGCCTCAAGTTTCTAGGCCTGTTAATACCTGGTTGTCTTCCAATAAACTTACATTGAATCCGACTAAGACTGAATTCTTTGTAAAAACGTCAAGGCAACAGCAAATTTACTTGTCAGACAACCCATTTCTTACCATCGAGGTGTCTTCAACAAAATCTCTAGTGGTATAGGTCAAGAATACTCACATTGAAAGTGTTTGTAAGAAAATTTCTTCAGCTTTAAGCTTAATTAAGCATATTAGAAATTTTGTACCATTCTTCAATCTTTTGAACATTTTCAATGGTTTGGTAAAGCGTCAGTTTGACTACTGAAGCATAGTATGGGGGCGCTGCAATATAGGTCTCACAGAGAAACTTCAGAAGGTGCAAAACCATGCACCTTGTATGTTGCGGTCCACCCATTATGATTAAGGCTTCATTACCGGCCGCTGTTTAGGGAATGAGCCCACCCTCCTCTCCGAAAAAATCACTGGATGCATGGATTGACCATTGTTGAATTCCAGCAATCAGAAGGTCACCTGCCCAAATTGTGCAGGCAGCACAAATTATTTTTCTAGATCAGATTTCAAAATGACGAATGCAAGAGTGCAGTTTGATAAGGCATGTGTTCATGGTTTGGTGTGCTTTAATGTTCGAACCTAAAAGATTTCCAACAAGAAAGCATTAGAGAAGATTGAAAATGATGAAAATGTTTTTGTAATTTGACCTACAATCAGCACCGGTGGTTATTCCCGTTATTAACATCGTGAAAGAGATGCCGACATTCAAGTCCATAGCTGAGCCATTCAATCTCAATCAATCAATCAATCTTTATTTCGCTCTACAATTAAGTTTAATTACATGCCTTGGATATATTTGTTGATTTCAAATAGGTCAGAGTAGAGCAGGAACTCTCGACAAACCCTTGTGGGCTTAACAAGGAAAGCGGCCCCTTATGTTTAAGAGTATATTGTAAAATAATATATAATCAACATGTATAAGGCTTGTAAAACTATTATATTTAGATACCTACATAGCCATCACTGTTGTCAGTTCAATTTTACACAGAGCGCACAGCAACACCATAAGTTAAATATCAAATCACTTCACTTGTACACTCATCAACTCCAGCTAATGTGTAAATGAGTGTAATGTAGTTTTTTTTATACTAATTCGTATAAACAAAAGCAATAACAACTACAATTACCTTCTCATTAAAGAGAAAACCGTTTGGTGGTTCTCTGTATTTTGTGAAAATGCTTTGTCTTCGGGAAAATGTGGAACTCACTGCAAGATTTTGTCTGCATAAAGAAGCAGCCCTCAGGAAACTTCGAGCCGCCATGTTGAAATACAGTTGCTTTCCCATAACGCCTTTCGGTTAGACAATTTCCCAGCAACTCGTGCGAGAAAAGAAACCGCCAGAGATCTGGGAACAAGATTACTATTTGGAGTCAATCTTTGATTGACAGAAGTTAATGTATGGAGCGCAGCCCTAGCCTCGCACCGGCGCGGCCTCACTCCCACGGGAGCTCGACCTCGCGCGCCGTTCGTGCTGACGCGTACATTGTGCAGTTTGCTCGCTGCAAGTTGTTTATTTTCGTCGCTCTGTTCGCTGTTTTCTGCATGTTTTTCTGCGTCCATACTCGAAGCCACCACCTTATAATGTCCGATACACGTACCTAAGTGCCCCGGCCGACCTCTGGGGCCAACATCTAGCCCGGTTGCCGGTCAACGGCGCCGCAATTCTTCTGTGTGTCATCGCCCGCCACTTTGACGCCGGTTTTCATTCATATCGTCCACCGGTACTGGCGCACGGCAAGCAATACCTTCTTCAGCGTGCCATAGTCCGGTTCAGGCCGTTCAGTCTATCCTGCAGTCTTACCTACTGCCTATGGTCCGGGCCGCCATTCAGCAGGCGTTCCAGGCTTGGCAGCAGACCTTCCTAAGTACCGCAGGTTTTTGCGTCGCTGTTTTTTCATCCACGCTGCCTTCGAGTGCACCCGCGGCAAGCCAGCAGTTCGCTATTTTACAAGCCTCTGGTCCGTTAGCCGACGGCTCCTTAAACAGTGCTGTGTTGTCAACCGGTCACAAACATCGTAAAAAACCAGGCTGCGAAACCTGATCGACAATTGGTAGAGCGTATAGCTAGATTGAGCTGCGACGGACTTTCGCTGGCGCCTACTTCATTTGCGCAGGGTTCGCTTCGACTATTTTACCGGGATCCTCTCAACCTGTCTCCTCTCCAACCACTTCGTCGCTAGCAGGTGAGTCGTGTCTTTTCATCTTTCGTTTCGTTCTGCCTTTGTCCGGCCGGCCTCGCTTCTTACGCGGCCGGTGCCATCACTGGTTAGCGCCCCCACCCCTCACTAGTTACATGGCTCTCATCGTGACGCCCCTTTCGCCCACGACGGACCAAGTTCGGCATTACGCTGGCCTCGCAAACGCTCTGATCTTTCATTGTCGCGTACACGGGATTCGCAAGGAGTTCGTCACTAACACTCCTATCGCGAACACGGACTCGCAAACGCCCAGGTCGCGTACGCTGGGCTGTCGAGTGTCGGGTGTCACCTTCGCTGGATTCTCCGACGCTGGTGTCACAAGCACAGGTCTCACCGACAATTTCTGTCATGTACCTTGGACCCACAGCCGCTGCCGTCGAGACATTGGACTCGCAAACGCTCGATTACGCAGTCGGGTTTTGCAAACGTTCTTGTCACGCACACGGGGCACGCACACGTTTCTGTCACGTATGCTGGACTCCCAGAGGCAGCTGTCACAACGCTGGACCCACGGACGCTACTGGTAGGATTACATTGGATTGGTTGGTTTGCTTACATTGGTTTCACAAACGCTGCTATCTCGAGCACGTTGGACTCTCAGACGCTACTATCCTTATCACAGACCCACAGAGGCTGCTGTCAGGCAAATTGGACTCACAGACGCTGCTCACGAACGCATGGTCACGCATATAGGACTCGCTACCGCCCCTGTTGCGAACCCTGCACTCGCAAAGCTTCGGATACGCACACAGGTTTTGTACACGTTCCTTTCACGCACATAAAACTCGCAAACGTTTCTGTCACGTTCGCTGGATTCCTAAACGTCTCTCTCTCAGTCACTGGGATACACCGACACTCTTGGTCATGTCCATTCACGAACTCTGCTGTCTCGAACTCAGGTCTCGCATACGCTCCTGTTTACGAACACAGGACTCGCAAACGCTCCTCTCACGAACGGAGGACTCGCAAATGCCCTTTTCACGCACTCCGGTCGCACAAACGGTCCCGTCCCGTACGCTTGACTCCCAGACGCAGCTGTCACAACGCTGGACTCACTGACGCTATTAGTTGGATTACATTGGATTGGTTGGATTGATTGATTACACTGGTTTCACAATCGCTGCTATCTCGCTGGTTGGCTATTGGTTGGATTAATTACATTGGATTGGCCGGTTTGATTACACTGGTTTCACAAATGCTGCTATCTTGATCACAATGGCCTCTCAGACGCTAATGTCCCTATCAAGACCCACAGAGGCTGCTGTCAGGCAAATTGGATTCACAGGAGCTGCACACGAAGGCATGGTCACGCATATAGGACTCGCTACGCTCCTGTTGCGACCCCTGCACTCGCAAATCCTCGGATACGCACACAGGTTTTGTACACGTTCCTTTCACGCACATAAAACTCGCAAACGTTTCTGTCACTTTCGCTGGTTTCCCAAACGTCGCTCACACAACCACAGGATACCCTGATGCTCTTGGTCATGTACATTCACAAACTCTGCTGTCACGTACTCAGGCCGCATACGCTCCTGTTTACGAACACAGGACTCGCAAACGCTCCTCTCACGAACGGAGGACTCGCAAACGCCCTGTCACGCACTCGGGTCACACAAACGGTCCCGTCACGTACGCTGGACTCCCAGATGCAGCTGTCACAACGCTGGACTCACTGACGCTTTTGGTAGGATTACGTTGGATTGATTACACTGGTTTCACAAACGCTGCTATCTCGTTGGTTGGCTATTGGTTGGATTACGTTGGATTGGCTGGATTGATTACACTGGTTTCACAAACGCTGCGATCTCGTTGGTTGGCTATTGATTGGTTTACATTGAACTGGTTGGTTTGAGTACACCGGTTTCACAAACGCTGCTATCTCGATCACGTTGGACTCTCAGACGCTACTATCCTTATCACAGACCCACAGAGGCTGCTGTCAGGCAATTGGACTCACAGACTCACGAATGCATGGTCACGCTCATAGGACTCGCTGATGCTCCTGTTGCGAACCCTGCACTCGCAAATCTTCGGATACGCACACAGGGTTTGTACACGTTCCTCTCACGCACATAAAACTCGCAAACGTTTCTGTCACGTTCGCTGGATTCCCAAACGTCTCTCTCTCAGCCACTGGGATACACGGACACTCTTGGTCATGTCCATTCACAAACTCTGCTGTCACGAACTCAGGTCTCGCAAACGCTCCTGTTTACGAACACAGGACTCGCGAACGTTCCTTTCACGAACGCAAGTCTCGCTACGCCCTGTCACGCTCTCGGAACACGCAAACGCTCATGTCACAATCAAGACTCACCAACGTTCCTCTCACGCACACAGGGTTGGCGAACGCCGCGGTCACAAAAACGGGATTCACAGAGGCTGTTGTCTTCTACATTTAGTTTCACCGTCTTTGATGGCACAGTCCCAGTATTCACAGACGCTGCTCTCACGAACGAAGGATTCGCAAGGGTCCGGTCAGGCACACAGAACTAGCAAACGCCTCTGTCACCCATACAGTACTTGCAAACGCTCGGTCATGCACGCAGGACCCACAATCGCTCCATTGACGTACAAAGAACTCGCGAATGCTCCTGTTGCGCACTCAGGACTCGCAAACGCTCGGTCACGCGCACAGAACTCGCGAACGCTAACGTTACGTACGCTGGATTTTCTAACTCTGCTTTCACCAACGCTCACAGATGCTGTTGTCATGCACCGACATTGGTGTTTCAGTTGCCGCTCTCATGATCACAGGACTCGCAAACGTTGGTGTCACGAACACCGGCTTTGTACACGCTCGGTCACGCTCACAGGAGTCCCAAATCGCTCCCGCTACAATTGTAGGACTCAGAAATGCTCCTGTCACGTACGCTGTACTCCCAGATGCTGCTGTCACGAACACAGGACTCGAAGACGCCTCTTCCCCGTACACACGATTCGGAGCCGCTCTTATCACGCACACCGGACTCGCATTCGCTCCTATCATGTACGCCGGACTCTCACATGCGGCTGTCTTACGTAAAGACAGGACGTACAGACGCTGCTGACTCGTACACTGGACTGTCAGACGCCGCTGTCACGAACACAGTTTCAGACGCTGCTGTCGCGAACTCGCAACCACCGTGCCACGCACATACGCTCCTTTTAGTCCACTCCGGTCAGGCCACGCCCGGCAATGCAAAGCGCCATGCACCAGGTCGTACCCCCTTCGTGCTGCTTGGAGCCCTCCTCGCTCCAGCTCGTCAGTTTGGCGTCGGTTTCCATAGCAACCGTCCAAGCACCTACTTCCTCAGTCGGGTCCCCTTCCTTCGCTCCGGGGGCCACTCCTCTGGTGCCCAGTCCCTTTGCATTGCAGGCCAAACACCGCCTTCGCTTTGCGTAGCGTAATTAGACATTAATTGGAGTCAATCTTTGATTGACAGAAGTTAATGTATGGAGCGCAGCCCTAGCCTCGCACCGGCGCGGCCTCACTCCCACGGGAGCTCGACCTCGCGCGCCGTTCGTGCTGACGCGTACATTGTGCAGTTTGCTCGCTGCAAGTTGTTTATTTTCGTCGCTCCCACCCTACCCTGCTCCCCTTAATTACGTTTTCTATTTCTTTTTTCTTTTTTACTCCACTGGCTCCGGTCAGTGTGACTTATGCAAAGGGTTTTTGCTGTGGCGTCGGTTTCCATAGCAACCGTCCAAGCACCTACTTCCTCAGTCGGGTCCCCTTCCTTCGCTCCGGGGGCCACTCCTCTGGTGCCCAGTCCCTTTGCATTGCAGGCCAAACACCGCCTTCGCTTTGCGTAGCGTAATTAGACATTAACAAACTCAGAAAACCACAATCTCGTTCCCAGAGTCCACAGGCTCCACGGTCAGCGGTTTAGTCGCCGGGTGAAACTCTGGGGAAATGGAATTATTCGAATTAATTCGAATTTTTTTGATTGGCTGTTTCAATACAATAGCCTTCGAACTCAGACGTATTTCCGGAAGTTGCTTATGAAGCTTTTAGCAGCCATTTTGCCGAGATTTTTGGAGTTCGTTCGTTTGTGTTTTGCAGTATCTTGGCCTTAAACCGCGATTTACGATGCCATTTCCCGTTTCGTTTCCAAGGTAGGTAAAAACTAGCTTTAGATTTTGGTATTCACCCATTTTTCACCCGGTTTTTTAATAGTATTTTCTTCGATCGAGGAGCTGGAAATAATTTGTCTGATGTGTTTTTTATACAACTCCGAGTTTTTGGTAAATTCTGGTGCTTTTCTGAGTGTAAATACATCCCGGCGACTGCATCTGTGTGCAACGCCGGCTGTTATGCAGGAATATTGTTTATATTGAAAATTATCGGACATTGATTATGTAGAGTATTTATTGTAATAAAGGAAATAGAAAACTTCCATATTTGCAACAGGGCATGCAACTGTTTATGAGAATTTCTTTACACAGTTGGTAATGGTATGTGAAAAAATTGTGAACCACATTGAACCTTGAAAGGGCATGATATAAAGTTCAAACACTAGTCCTTACTTAGAAAACTGCACTTTCCTTGTTGATATACTTTTACAATGTTTACCCATTGGTCTCAGATGGAAAAGATATAACTCTCTCTCTCTTGATTCCTACAATAATTTATTCTAAAATTACCCCTTTACCACCACCCCAGCCAAACCACCAACTGCTTAAGACTGTGGAAACCTGGATGGACTTATAGGCCACTAGGCTCAAATGAAGATTTAACCAAGAGTTGTGCTGTCCTATATATCATCCCCTATTGCAATTGTTACACAATCATTTCTTTCTAATGGCTTCAAGGACTCGCACCATAAAGCGCCTTTTGTGATCATTGATATATTTTAATTTATTTTTGCAGGTCCTGCAGTTGGCTAAATTACAACCAATAGACACCTATGTCCACCAACTGTTACATGAGAATAAAGTTGACATTTTTGCCACTCATTCTGACTGCTTATCATTTTGTGTTTTGTACAAGTTACTGGGTGGTGTTTATTCCAGCCCACACCTCTTGACAGTCTTGTGGAGTTTCAGGGGTCTTTGCAAGATATGTTTATTTCACAAATATTTGTTTTGGTGAATCTGCCGAATCAGATCAAATCTATGTAACTTGCCAAAATAACCTGTGGTACAACAAACAAGATGGGGGGCACAGTGGGCTAATGTAAGGCCCCACCACTAAACTTCGGATTGAATGCTCCAGGTTTCAAGCCCCAGCCAGGCTCATTGTGTTGTGTTCTGGGAAAGACACTTAACTCTCAAATATAAATGGGTTCCAACAAATATACCTTTGGCAGTATTCCTGCAATGGACTAATATTCCATCCGGGGGGACAGGGGAAGAAGAGATATGCCTAGTCACTTAATGCTACAGAAATGGGGTAACACAACAAGCCATTCAAGCAATCTATGACACACAAGCAGTATTTCTTGGGCTGTGCTGGCTGCATGCAGTTGGGGGTAGGCTATGTACAGAAAACCAATACCATATTCAACCAATATTCACATGGTAGCACTCAGTGAATGTTACAAATGAATGCTAAATCAGTTCAAAGAAACACCCTTGGCGAACTTTAATTTCAGCAAAAATAAAGTACAATTACACTGTATTCATAAATGCAAAGCCATATTTTTCTGATAAGTGACAGCATTTTATAAATGCTTTAAACAGTCACTTGTATCTACAAATAGTTCGGTTAAAGATAAAACAAATTCATCATTCGTCTAATGAGTTACAAATGCCAGAGGAAATTTTCGATTTTAAGTCATGACGAAAATGTACCGAGGACCTTCGTCAACAACAGAGGGAAAATGAATAAATTTGAGTAAAACTATCTAGAATATTTCTCGTTCTTTAAGCATGAGAAAAGCGTGACTACGTTAGAAATCGGTGGGGGCGAAATCGGTTGGGAGCGAAACCTGCATCATTCGTAAAACCGATGACAAACGAGCAAGAAGTTCCATGGGACGAAAACCAAACCGCTACATATCTGTTATTGCTACGGACCGCCAAAGTCCAGCTTTTTTGGTGAAACCAATCTTGCAACTGTAGTCTCCCACTGTAGTGGAAAATACGGCACATAATTGCTTACCTGCCTATTCGATTGTATTTCAATGAAAATTTGATTTTCGAAATGAGCTTTCGATCGGCGTGCAGTTGCTCCGTGCTCTCACGGCCGTCGTTTACAATGCTGTGTGTAAATGTTGATTCGACCACTGGCCTTCCTCGAAAGATTTCTTCCAGAGAAAAAATATATTCGTATACAACTTGGCATTACGTCTCCCTTTGTTTACGTTTGTCCTCCAGGGCCCAGTTGTTCGAAGCGTGGATAACGCTATCCACCGGATAAATCGCTATCCAGCGGACAAGTGTTGGCAAAACAAACTACGCTATCCACTGGATAGTGATTTATCCGGTGGATAGCGTTATCCAACCTTTGAACAACTGGGGCCAGGAGCTTACACAATCCAGACAATCTGACGTGCATGTTTTGCTTTCAAACAGCACTATCGATCTATCGCAGTTTTCCCGTTGAGCTGCTTTTTCTTCAAAGGAGCCTTTAAATCAGCCATAAAAGCGTTGATCCACTTGACTTTACGAGTTGTATATCGAGTCGTATATCGCGATCGAGAGAGTGGAGTTCTCAGATTTTTATACTGACGACTGACCCCATTCTCGTCCCCAGAGGCCGCGATCCTTCTGGTCTGCGCCACTGAGCCTTCGGTTTTTCCCGATTTTTTCACTTCCGTTTTACTAGCTAAGCATGCGCACAACAACCGGAACCCATGAATTCGTGGGAAAAAAATTCCATTTCCCCAGAGTTTCACCCGGCGACTAAACCGCTGACCGTGGAGCCTGTGGACTCTGGGAACGAGATTGAGAAAACCATTGGGAGTGACTATTCAGCACTCAGTTGATGTTGTGAGACTTCTCATTTTTCCATACATGAAGTATAAATCACACTTAACATTTTTTTTTCAAGTTAAGGTGATTCCACTGAAAAAGAAGGAGTAATCAAAATTTTCTAAGACTCGGTCCAGTTCATAATTGTGTTATAAGCATTGCAAAAATGCAATAAAAAATAGGGGTCACCGTGCTCGTTTTTGTGCAACCTGGATGGCTATTATGGTAAATATATGACCCACGAGGTTTATATTAGGAATCCTAGTAATCCGAAAAGGGAACTATCATTTCTAGAAAAAAATCATTTCTTGCATTAAAATATCGAAGCAGTTATACAAAATAGACTTAAATCTTACATAACAAACTATTTTAATTGAACTGGAATTGAGATTATAAAAGAAATTAGAGATTTTGCTGCGTGCGCACGTAAGCAGCACTACCAAAATACGTGCTTTTTAAAGCATTCAAATAAAAATATCTCAAAATAGAATAATCAACTTTTCTTTAAATCGCGATATATTGTAGTCAACCGTATGTCATTTAAGTTAATGCATTAAAAAATGGGGGTCACCGTGCTCGTTTAGAAGAAAATAACCACTTATTTCCCTGCTAAGCCTAATCTGAAGGAAATGCCGTAATGTTGTGTGCGCGAGCGCTCGTGCGCGCGCTAAAAGACGCGAAAAATCGTGCGCAGCAAGGATGCGCAATGCAATTCAGTGGAATCACCGTCGGATTACCGCGCGGGAATTCGCAATGCAATTCAGTGGAATCACCGTCGGATTACCGCGCGGGAACGCTATCCACTAGGCTATCGACGACCGGCTGCAAGAATTCGTAGAATTTTGGCTATATATCCTAACCTCAATATAAAGCTAACCGCAAGCAAACTAAGCTAACGTAGGCTAACCGGAGTGCTTTTTAGGCTAAACGGAGTGCTAGTAGGCTAACCGCAGTGCTAAATAGGCTAAAAGAAGTGCTGTTTTGTATTCACTACATGAACTGAGTGTTACGTGGTATAAAAATGTCATGAGGTGTCTCCCTATTGTCTCACAACATCAACTGAGTGCAGAATAGTCACTCCCGTTCAACCATGAACACCTGAAATATTTCAGGAATGTTGATTGTCTAGTGCCCAATCAAAATAAAGTTCAGGACACGCAAGCAAACCTCAAAACCACAAACTAATAACCGTTGCTGTTTGCGGTTTAGTTTTCTCACGCCTGATTGGCTTTTTCCTTGCAACACAATAACATGCCATTAATATTTCTGGTGTTCACGGTTTTCTGAGTTTCACAGTAAGAGTCGATTGAGATCTCTTTCTGACATGTCTAAACAACTGCTGACAGAAGCATATGCTTCTGCTGCTGACTAATTAATTCACCCAAGTGGAGGTGAATAGTGGTGAATATTTACCGAGCCGCGAAGGGCGAAGCCATTTGTTTCTCTTCGGTTGCTCGGAGGTGAAGTATCAACTTATCAATTGGTTTCTGGCTTTTTTTCTTTTTTAAAGAGTCTTTAAAGATCATGGGACGAGGACGTGCGATTTAAAACAAACTTTCAGGATGAATTGTTGAAGCCAAGTAGATAAACAGAAAAAAAGACAAATTATGCAAAAAGTCTGAAAGATTAATGATTACGTAAATTTGGTTGTTAGTAATCCGAGGAACGACGGAACACGGAACGGCGGAACGACGGAACGAGAAACAACGGAACGGGATTTTTTTCTGTTTTTTTTTTTTTTTTTTTTTTTAACAAAAAAAACAACAACAAAGAAAAAGTAAATATATCTCACAAAATAAAGGGCATGCATATATTCTTTATCCTTCGAAGTCGATCTAGAGCCAGGTTGTCGAGTTCATTTCGAGTGAGGATTTCAAGGAGAAGCGTGACTGCCCTTCGGACTTGCTCGCCCCAATCGAGACAATGAAACGTACAAAGTTGAAGCAAGTCAAAAAAGCCGTTGACAAAAAAAAAACAATAGAAAGGCCTCAAAAGTTACTATTTCGTAAGAAAAAAACAAAGAACAGAAATGAAAAGCCCACAACAAGGGGTATTTTCAGTTGGTCACCCATCCAAGTACTAACCCCGCCCAACAGGGCTTAAGGTGGGGGTATACCTGATTTTGAGTGAAATTTTAAGAGGTTTAAGGAAGGGATAGAGGAAAGAAAATTATTTTTGAAACACCAACAGACAGTTGACCCCCACGCAAGAGCACCCCAGGTTGTCAGGGGACTGTTTGGGTGTCCATCTACTAATTTTTAACTTCAATTTCTAATTTTCAAATCACATTAAATCTTTAATATTTCTTATTTCTCCAAATTTTACTAATCCTTTGAGAAAAACTTTCTCTTCCCAAACATCCCCAAAAATCACCCCAAAATTTACAAAACACCGCTAAACATAGCTTTTTGAGATGAGCTAAGGGTTTTGGGAATGCTTGAAACGGCATCGAGATATTCGCATTAAACGCAAGTTAAG